>CATIWO010638851.1:0-20652 GCA_949673435.1 Macaranga tanarius
GATGGACAATCTCTGAAGATATGCCCCAGCTTACTACAATAGTAGCAGACATTAGGTCTAAGATGCCAATATTTTCCCAGATGGATTTTACCACAACTATTATATATTGAAGCTGATGCACTGCTCATAAATTTATTAGTGCCTTTTCAATTGTTAAGTCTTTTATATTCTCTGCTATATGTTTTTCCCATTGATTGACTAAACTGACTTACTTCTTACTTTTTAAAACCACTTTGTTGAGAATCAGAACCTTTGGAGAATAGACTACCACTAATTTGAGTTGAAATAGCGAGCCCACTAGTAGTTTTCTTCTTTTTAGCTTCTAAAGCTTTCTCTTCCTTTATAGTTTCTTAATCGCGCAATGCAGTTTTCACTAAATCTCCGTAAGTTGGTGATTTGATTATCATTCTCTCTCTCTCTAATCTCTAAATTCAATCCTTTCTCAAGTTTTCTTTGCCCTAACTCATCAGTTGTTACCTTTTTAGGAACGTACTTCGATAATGTTTTTCAAATTGCGCCTCATAATCAGCCACAAATAAATCAATTTGCCTCAACTCTAAGAATTCAATCTTCTTTGTATCTACATATACCTCTGAAATATATCTCCCTGTAATTGCTTTAAAAGAAAAGTCTATCCAAATCATGGTCATCAGTACATTTTCACTTTCCAGTATTGTCTTTTACCAGCCTAGAGAATCTTGCTCAAACAATAAGTTGGTGGTTTGATTATTATTCTCTCTCTCTCTCTCTCAAATCTCTAAATTCAATCCCTTCTCAAGTCTTCTTTGCCCTAACTCATTAGTTGTTACCTTTTCAGGAATATACTTCGATAATTGTTTTCAAATTGCACCTCATAATTAGCCACAAATAAATCATTTTGCCTCAACTCTAAGAATTCAATCTTCTTTTTGTCTACATATGCCTCTGAAATATATCTCCCTATAATTGCTTTAAAAGAAAATTCTATTTAAATTATGGTCATTTGTATAATTTCACTTTCCAGTATTGCCTTTCACCAGCCTAGAGTATTTTGCTCAAACAATGACACTGTATAACTAATTCTCTTTGCATCAGTACAATCAATTCAATCTAGAATTCTTTCCATATTCTGTAACCATTCCTCTTCTATAGCGGGATCACTAATACCCGTGAAAATCCTTGCACCTTGCTCTCTTATCTTTTCATAGTTTTTCATTAACAATGCTATCTACTTGCTTTTGACTCATTATTCTCATTATTTAATCAACTCTCAAATTACAAGAGTGTGTAACTTATAGAGGGTTGTAAATGAAAAATTATTCAAGCTCATGTAATGCATGTGTCTGTATTTATCTATAATTTGACTCTGATGACTTATTTGGGCCAGTGCAAGATACCTTATATACCTCTTTCCTAACACATTTCATCTCACATCAACTATATGCAATTCATGATTTATGCATAGCATGTCATAGATGCATCATGTTCTCATGCCCAAGGAAATCTAATACCTGCTCTAATACCACTAAATATAACGCTCCAATAAGGAACTTAAACATGTGGCACAATCAAAAAGTGCACCATTAACACATTTCATCACATTTCTCACAAAAAAAATTTATATATCATCATTTTCCATCATTCCTTACATTTCCAACATACACATAATATTACTAGATACCAAATAATATAGGTTTCATTTCATATCATGTGCTTACCTCATTCATTTTCATAGTTCATAGCATATATAACAACCTCTCATAGTATACAATCATTTATCCATTTGTGGCATACTATAATATTGTATTGTAGCATAACACATCCCACAAAAATCATTATTCATCTAATGTACTGGATTCTTAGTTATAACAATAGCTCATTTATTCAACCATCACAATGGTAGGATAATATATGTGAAACTCATATATATTACTTTCATCTTCCTTATGATTTAATACCTTTTATTCATATTTACTATCAAAAATATTACCGATACATTATCCTCAAGCAACATATCCCACAAGGCCAAATATCCATATACAATACTTTCTTATCAATATATTTATTAATCTTCCAAACAATATCTATATTCCATTGGCCCTATTAAAGATTGCCAATCCTTTCATTCTTTATATACAAAGATCATATAACTTATTCAATTATTTCATATAACACATATATAATGTTAAAACTAAATTATACAAAAGAAGCTAAATATATATATTACATTAGTAGTTACTTACCGAAAATGCTTCTCAACCTTTAATAAGTATGAGTTTCTCTAGTTGATTATATTTTTCTTGTCCCTTGCAACTCCTACATATAGCTATGTATCAAACACACACAATTCATTACTCTTGCACTTTAACTCAATTGGTGCAATTTATCACCTCAATGTGTTATGCTCTAAAATCATGCACACAGATCCTTTGGCTCCCATTTTATTATAAAAATTAGGATTATGAGTCTATTTTAATTCCCAATTAGAATTACTTAATTTAGATGTATATAAAATAAATTATGAATTTTTGAATTCATACAGAGCATTCTGTGTGAGCACCAAAATGTCCGGTTCTGTCAGACCCTTTTAGAGATAGATTCAGCTTAATATTAAAACATAAGAGTTGTAGAGGACTCCTTGAAGTTTCCATAGCATCTAACTTTGCTCAATTTGGAGTTCTACAACTCAAGATATGACAAAAACTTTAAGGTTGAAAAATCTTGAAACATAGCACGAATTTACAAATAACAAAACTCAACTTCAATTAATCAAAGTACAAGCATGGACTTACCAATTTCAATCTTCAAGCTCTCTACATGTTTATAGGATTCTCAAAGCTCTTGCCAAATGATACAAACAATATCTATTTTTCTCTAAACCCTCTCCATATCACTTTCTTCTTTTATTAATAAAGTTCTCATCCAATAAACTCTCTACACTTGCACACACATATCACCACACACATGTACACACACACAACCATACACATGCACACACACAAGTAGCCTTCCACATTTTTAGGCATTATGATTAGTTTATACTAAAAAAAAAAAGTAATGAAGTAAAAAAGTTTAATTTATGATAATTTGTAGAAAATCACTGTTAAATTATTTTAAAAATTAAAATTTGTTCTACCTTGATAAAAAAAAAAATTAATTTTTTTAATGATTTTGAAAAAATAATGAGTTTAGGGATCATATTAAAATTTTTTATATACTCTCGTCCCTTTCCCATGCTAACTAAGAACAAAAGGAATAAATAGTCAAAATCGTTAAAACACAAATGTAATAGATATAATACCATCGTGCTTTTATGAAATTTTCAGCATAGTTAGGCTACATAACCACAACATTTTCTGATGCAGAAACAGAGGTTTACAGGACCCGGAACTAAAATTATATACTACTACCATTATAGGAATAACGTTACGCTACTATACAAACTCATTTTCTAGTCAGCTAACCAGAACCAAGAAAATTATATGTACATGCTATAACAGGGCTACGCTAGCTTGCATCCTCCTTACGCTGCTCGTGGAGAAAGATGCTTCAAAAACAAAAATGGCCATAAGTGGAGTCCAGGTCCCCATTCTTAAATAAGTTGGCTTAGCTATCAACACTTTGAACTGAGATGCATAGCTCTATCAGTAACTTTCACCTTCTTTGCTCCATATTATTTTTAAGTTGGTGTGTTCGTTTGCGTAGAATCAAACGCATTTGTAGGTGCATACTGAATCTGAGTTGAATCAGCCATGGGTGCGGCAGTAAATGCTGGTTCAAGATTCTCATTCACACTCTTCTTAGTCCTCTTTGGCCTCTTGGATCTTTGTGATTGTTGGTCTGTATTTGGTAAAGAATCATCCAAATCATAGTCCACCAATGTGGAATTTGGTTCATTCATCTTCTGTGAATTTCTTGGCTTTGGAGTTTGTTTCTCAGAAGTGGATTTCCTCTGCACACAATACAATCTCATAAACGAAACTGAGAAGGAAATATACATAATGCTGCATATAATTTATCTTAATTCAAAAACAGAAATCACTATATCGCACAACAGTTATAATCCCAAAACCATAGGTAGCTCTAATAACTTCCATCAATTGTCATAAACCAGGCAGAAGAGAGATGCTGCCTGATAAAGAAATCAGAAAACACAAATAATCCATTGGCGAAAATTGACTGTTCAGTCCATAGCTCAAGGTACATATCAAATAATCATTTCTAGGTTCAAATCTCATATTTCTTTATATTTGGCCATAAACCTTTTTTTTTTTTTCATTTGTCTAGTCTTGCTCAGTACAAATTGGTGTAGTTGCTAAATATCTACCTTGGAAAATAAAAAAGATAATGCACAAGTTGAAAAAAAAAATATTGAGACATTTGAAAAAGCATTAAAAATGTCTTCAAAATGCAGAAAGAAGTACCTTTTTATTATTGGATTTTGCTTTCTCTGTTTCCTGAGAATGATCATTCCCAGTGCCATGAACCTCACTTTCTATTAGATCTTCAAGAGTTGCATCACCTTCTGCATCAAGCCGTATGGCCTTTGTTGGTTTTTTCTTTTGTCTATCTTTGGCCTGACAGGTGAATTATCAAAATGTAAATACGGATTTGTGAGTAAATGTATGGCTTTTCTTTTCTATTGCTCTTACAATTCTCTTTCTTAATATTCTGTAAATGCCGGGATTTTGCAGGTAGGCAAGGGGGGAGAATCTACAGTAAAACAGCAAATAATGGAAAGGGAACATTAGAATAGAAACAGATTTAAAACCAACCTGCTGTGGAATTTCTCTCAATTTCTGCTCCAATTGGGCATCATCCAAAAGTAGTGACACAACATCCTCAGGGGCCAACAGATCACCCTGAACATGGCCACCTGTCATGACAAGCTGCTGGACAGTGTTCTTCTGACCTGCTCTTTGCAGAATCTTCTCCTCAACAGTTTCTTTACAAATGAGTCGGTAGACAGTAACCTGCATCAATAAATACATCACTCAATGAATAGAGTAACAATTTTTTAAAGTAGATGATTCCAGGTATTTCATCAGACAACTGAGACTTGTTTTTGTTGTTCATGCACAGAAACACATTTAAGCAGCCATGTAAACAAGTGAGAGTGAGAGATATCGGAAAGGCACTGGGAAAATATGGCTACACGAAAGTCAATGCATAACATAAAAGTCAACGGAACTAACATCTTTGGTCTGCCCCAACCGATGAGCTCTATCCATCGCCTGTAAATCTAATGTTGGATTCCAATCACTTTCATAAAAAATGACAGTATCAGCTGCAGTCAAATTGATACCCAAGCCACCAGCTCTGGTGCTTAGCAAGAATACAAAAATATCATTCCTGCAACCCAAGGAAAAAAAATATTTAACAGACAATCTCAAATCATTTTAAAGAGAGGATTGCAGAGAAAAGAACAAGAATTTATCGTAAAAATGATCTTTAAACAAACATTACACAATAGTAAAATCACTACCTAAGCTGGAAATCTCTGACCATGTCCCTTCGGTCCATAATTGTGGAGGATCCATCAAGTCTAAGGTACCTATACTTCCTATAATTCATATAGTCCTGCAAATGTATGTGATTTAGTAACCCAAAAAGCCTTCTATAGAAGATGGCAAAAAAAATAAAGTCAGCATTGCTACAATCATAAAGAATGCACTCAAACATGCCTTTAAGGAAAAAAAAAATGATCCTCTTCTTTCCCACATTTCCCTGTCTAAAAGTAATATACCTATGAGATTCTAGGAAACCAAATCCTCTTTTACTAGTTCAATTCAAGTTGTTTACCCTTTTTAAGATGTTTTATGATTGTAAGTAATTAGGAGAGAGTACCTCAAGAATATTCAGCATTTTTGTCATTTGTGCAAACAATAGAACCCTGTGGTTTTCAGCTCGCAAACGTTTCAACAATATATCGAGTGTCTGAAGCTTCCCAGAGTCCTAATTAGGAAGTAAATGGAACAAAAATGTAAGTGATCAAGTGGGGATATATATATATATATATATATATATATATATATATAGAATGTGAATGCTAAAGAATAAAATGACCAGAAAAAGATATCCATACGGTAAGCAACTTTGCTGGGTCAAAGCTTTGCATAGGGGGACAAGAACCAAATATCTTGTATGTCAACTGAAGAGCAGGTTGTGAAACAGGTACTTCACAATCAATCTCTTGAACTAAAGGATGAGGTCCATCAGGCTTTCTAGGTCCATTATATTCAGATGTACGTGCAAACCCGACTAACAACCTCTTAACCCAGGGTTGATGCAACTCTTCAATCATTTTGTAAGCAAAATTTCTATCAGAGCATTGGGCAAAAATCTATCAGAAAAAAAAAAGAAAAGAAAAGACAATGCGGCAGTTCAGTCATTTGTTATGAATTAACCTATTAAATATTCTTCAACGATAAAAAAAAAAAGACAAAGTATTAAAGATATCGAAATATACCGGTGGTGCTCTGGCTCGGGGAATGAATGTATATGTTGAATGAATAAGCTTGATGTTAGACAGAATCCTGTCATGATAAGAGGTGACTAAAGCCTCAAATGGAGTTTCTGCAGGTCCTGTTGCAAATCTCCTTCTTAACACATTTGTCTTCGATCTTGATGGCATCAATAACATCCGAGTAACAACTCTTACTTTTTCCCTCTCAAAGTCATTATACTGAGAATCAACCATGTCTTCCATAAGCAAGTCCAAGATTCCATCCAAAAATTGGCGGTCCCATCTTAATATAGAAAACAATAGCCTCTCCACAAATGAACCAGTTGCCAGAAATGTAACCTCTGCTGGTGACAAATCCATCAAACGTGTGAAACCAAAAGTCTCATTCTTCACAAGCAAACTATTCCAGTTATCCTCTTGTGTGAATAGAGACTGGTAAACATTTAGTGGGGAGAATATATTAAAAAGCTTCTGAAATCTTTCCCCACTAAGACCATGTCCAACTGCCGAACAAATTGATTCACATCTCACCTCATTGTACACTAATTTTGGTATCTGAAAAGGGCAAAAACACCTTTAAAATAAAAATAAAATTGTAAAATTACATGATTGAATAGAAACAAGCTCCTTAGTCTTTATACTGTCTGAGAAAAATTGAACATTTTCTTTAGATTATTTAAAAAAAAAAAAATTAAAGAGAACAACTTAAGAAAATACCTTGTATGTGATAGGATTATGACCTCCTGAGTAGTGAATGTCCTCCAATTCGCCAAAAGGAGGGGGAAGAAGTGAATTTGGAATATCTCCAAAATAGAGATATGTGCTTCCCTCATTCCTTTCGAACAACTCTGGGTGGTTACATACCTAAAATTTCAGGGAAAAGAAAGTTCAATTTTCGAATTTAACTTCAGTTTTTAGGATGGGAAGACAAAAACAATTGATATTCTATATGAATAAGTCACAGGATTTATATCAAACAAGATATACAAAGAATATAATGGTCTACCTTTCTCAACTGAATGACTATATTCATTAAATTCATTAGTTTCTTTTCGTTCAGATGTCCACGATTGCTATCAAACAGCTCAGCAAGAGATATCTTATTCTTAATAGCTTGATAAAAGGCTTGTTGCCGAGAGCTCAAATTGCAGTGTACTATAATTTCCGTCTTTTTGGTCAGCTCAGTAATCACATCCTTCTTAACTCGCCGAAGCATAAAAGGTTTTAAAATTGCATGCTGTCAAAGGAAGGAAAAAATAATCAATATATTGCATTTTGAAGTTAAAAGTAAAGTTAATGAGGCAAATTCAATCAGTGGATAAATTTCAAAACCTTCCAGTCAATAGACATAAAGGATACATATGCTAGCAAGCAAACAAACAAAGCACATTAATAGCAAACAACAGCAGATCATATTTGTGGGCCGGCTCCCCCAACACAAATCTCTCAGATATCAAGCTGACTGAAACATACTGTGTGGTTTGGAAATTGAAAATATAACATTAGAGGTGACAAATTCTAACCTGATGTACCAGCCTACTTAAACCTATTCAAATCATGGTTAGAATTCTGCTTCTCTACACATAAAACTACTGGAAATTTTTGTGTTGGGTCAAAACACAAGATATGAAATATGAAACAGTTGGGTCTCAAGGACACTATATGTTTCAAGTGCCATTATTTCATCCGTTCACTACTTCATATGCAATTAATTAAATGTCACGTCATATTCATTCATAACAAGGATGTAAAAGAACAGTCCACTTTAACAAGGAGTGATCTATCGACACCAGCACTCCAACCATCTCTCTCACCTGTCTCAATTCACCATCTCCAAGCATCAAAGTGAAATCAATAATTTGATCAAATAATGATGGATGGTAATTGGACTCTGACTCAATCTCGATTGAGCCACTACACTCAATCTAAAAACACTCTGCACATCCTTTAAAAAGCCCTTAATAGCTTCACCTTGCCCAACCTGATAAATTGACATCTCTACCCTCTCCCTACCTCCCTCTCTCTCTTTTTCATCACTTGAACTTGGTGGCATTCATAAATGATAACAAATACTGTGAAAAAGATCTCCAGATGGCACTATGAAAGTTTGGTTTATTAGCTTATTTTGATACACTTGCAGTTGCAGGTGAAATTATACATTGACTTCACAACCAAATTTTATGTGAATTTCAAAATGCCTTGTTAGCATTTAATGACACTCATTTAACACATCACATTCTTATGAAGCTAAAGCATATTACAAGGACCCACATCGCTAAACACTTAACTTTATTTAAAATACTTTGTTAGTATTTCATGACACTCATTTAACACAAATCATATTCCTATCAACATTCTAGAAGGATCCACATCAGTAGACAATTTATCAATAATGCAAGCCAGGTAAATCTCAAGCAAATAAACTCACCAATCGATTGAGCTGGTGCTCATTCAAAGTACCCCCATGCTCTGCATGATTCTCGATTCTGATAACACGAGACAAAAGATTGACTTTAGGTCTAATTCATTTCAAATATACATGGATCTCAGTGAGGGGAACATACCCTTTGGAAAACCACTCATTGAATTGTTCATGGCTGTCAAATAATGTCGGCATTATAAAATGCAGAAGGGCCCACAGCTCTGCCATATTATTCTGGATAGGTGTACCGGTGAGAAGCAACCGGTTGCGACAATTGAAACTGAGCAGCGTCTTCCATCTTATACTGCCAAGAGCACCCAATTGGTTGTGATGAGAGCATACAAAATCTAAACAAGTAAAAATAAACATATACAGTTGTTTGACACTCCATCACATGATATGTACGTCTTTTCCCTAGATAATTCATTGTGCAACTTCCGAGAAGCTTGATGGGTATGTACAGAATTACTAAGTGATAGTAGAGATTTCAATGTTGACATAATGAAGAATTAAGTCTTCAGATGTGTATCTTTCCAATTCCTTTTTGCAGCATGCTTTGCACATGAGTCATAGTATGCGACAACTCTTTTGCAACAACTAACAAATTAGTAAGGCATACTCAATTTTGAAAACTATAAAGCAATTGAAATTCACTTTTCAAAATCATTCAAAACTAAAAAGTATAGTTTCTTAAGCTTCTTAGCTACAAGTAGCCATGACTGATAATCGACAACTTTTTATCTCAGTATTGGACATAAGGCAGCAAAATATACTGGTGTCTAAAGCTAAGAGGGTGTTTGGTTCAGCTAATTTAGGTTGTAAATAAAGATTCTTCATCGAACGGTTAAATTATAGGCGGTTAAATTATAGGTATTAGATGAGATTCAAAAATAAGCCGTTGATACCTATTTTTATCCAAAACAGCTCCAATTTTTGTCAACTCTATTTGGAGCCTTTTACCACCAGCTAATAGCTGATTTGAATTTATTTTTTTATTTGGACTATATTATCCTTATTAAAAATAACTAATAACAAATCACTTCTTTGAAATTAAATGTACACAATCAATTTTTATAATTTAAAGTAAAATAAATATTATTTTAAGTTGTAATTACTTTTAAAAAATTTTACTAATAAGATTTTATTTTAAAGCTCATTTTTAAATAGTTTCTATTAATAATTATAATAATAAATAAATAAAAATAATAAATTATTATCTATTGCTATGTACTACTTTTAAATAGTTTAGATAAGTAAAAAAATATCATAAGAGATGTATGAAATTTTGTTTAGAAATAAATTACATCCTTAATAGTCATTTAACATACTAACAACAACCATTTACCAAATAATTCACATTTATCAGCTATCAGATATCAGCTGCAATAAACAGATAAACCAAATAGCTCTGAATTTCAGACCTATTCTAGGATAGAAAATAAAAAGTTTAGAAGGATTTCTCCTCATGGCCTAAAACAAGTATTCATCACAATAAAGAGTATATTTCAAAAAGACACATCAATTCAAGCATAGTTCTTCAATTATAAGTGGTTAACAGATAAGGAAAAGTTTCAAAAACAACTCAGCAACTTCCAAGATAGAATCAAAACCTGCTTGAACTTTTGATAGCCTGAGCTTCATCTAACACCATATATTGCCATTTAACACGCCGAAAATACTTCTCGTCAGAGACTAGAAGTTGATAGCTGGTAATGAGAATGTGAAATGCAGCCTCCCTGGACAGAAAAATGTGACTGGTGATTAATGATTAATAATTGCAAAAAAGCATGAAACATACAGAATTTGTCCAGCTTAAGATGGAAGACCCATGGTAAAAAATTATTCATTGGATTAATTTACTAAGTAAATTGGTCAATCACCTAAACCTCCAAACCTTTTAAATTGCATTAAAAAATGGTGCCAAAGTACATATTTTTATCTTCCAAGTTGTATATCACCCATAAAGATGCACCATCAATTCCCAAACTGCCTTCAAATGTTTCAAATAATGTAGAAATGTTAATATTATTTTAACAGTCCTTCTCATTTCAGAACCCACCAGTTCAAATTTCTTCACAAGGTAGTTCTAAAAAAAATTTCCTCCAAAAGGAGTAAATAAATTTGCCTACATGCAAGAAAGCAATGACATGGAGATATGGAATACCTTCGATAAAGGCGCTTAGGATTGATGTTCTTCCTTAATATTGTTCTCTCATGAATGCCACCCCAATATGGAAGGGTTTTCAAGTCAGGGCAGAAACGGCTAATTTCATCAGCCCAGTTATTCAGGACAGAAGCAGGTGCAACAACTAGAAAAGGCCCCCATATGTTTTTCTCCTGAGTGGGAAAAGTCAGCTGAAAGTGACTACAAGGACAACATAACTAAGAAATTATAGACGCAGAACACTAGCTAGAGTAGTCACCTCAGCTAAATGAGCCAAGAATGCCATGGCTTGTATAGTCTTTCCGAGGCCCATCTCATCAGCAAGTATACCATTCAAACCCTAAAACGCAAAGAAAAAGAATGTTCTGTAAAGGAGTTGAAGTGTTGAACAGAGAATTTAGTACTTGTAGAGAGTGTTTACAACCTGCTCATAACAATTAACCAGCCACTGAAGGCCCTTCAATTGATATTCTTTAAGGCTACCTCTAAACAACTCTGGTGTCTTGACGGTTGACGTAACAGGCATGGTGGAGCTGTAGAAAGCGGTAATAAGAAGTTAAGTAACTCAGGCAGGAAAAGAAAATTCAGTAACAGTTTATTATATTCACAAGAGAAATCGAATAAAGAAACTCACGGATTATGGAGATCTATTTTAGTAGACCCTGCAACTGAGGCATCAATGTCAGCAGCTTGACGCAACTTCAAGCATTCAGTATCAAATGCACTTGTTAACTTTTTCTGCTTTGAAACAGCATCTTGAGCAGCTCTCAGAGCCTCTTTTCTCAATTCAGCCTCCTCAGGGTCCTCTTCATCACCAGGCCCAGCTCCAGAAGAGCTCAAAAGCATTTCTTGTTCATCTTTGTTCTCATCTTCCCCAGGCAAAGCTTCAGAGGGCTGTGATTGTGGCTTATTTTGCATGAAGTGATTATAAAGTTCAGTTTGTTGTAACAGAAAATTGAGTCTTTGCTGCTGTCTCTTTGCTTCTCGAAGCTCTTGTTCGCGTTTCAAAGCTTCTGCAGCTTCTCTCTCCTCTCTTTTCCTCACTTCGGCCTGCAAGGAAAGGAATCCAATATTTCAAAGATATTTCACTCTTAGGTTTCCAAATTCATTATAAATAAAAACTGATCAGTGTGCTTGGTATGCATGTGGATATAGCCCCTACTACATTTTAAAAAAAAAAGGTAATAGATGGAGGGGGAAAACTTTGAAATTAAAAAAAAAAAAAAGCACGGTCAATTATTACAATATGGAAAATAGTTCTTATTGTTTTATATATTACTAGATATACATTTGGTCACAATTTTCATATACATACATGAAATCTTACATGTAAATGAGAGCCAACAACAAAAGTACAGCAACTTTAGCAGTTTCCCACGGTCTAAAGGTACTTTTCTTTTCGTTTAAAATTAAAGGTCTAGGTATTGTCTGATCATGTTTTTTCTCAATCATTTTCATATTGGTAGAGCTGGATGCAAAAACTGGGCTTCCAGGGAACATAAAATGTCAGACTTTATGATAGAAACTTACACACGCATAAAGCAACTATATTTCTGTAGTTAGCAAATAAATAATGAGAATTGAGTTTTTTGTGGCACAGTTTTGATGTTCAATAATTGCTAATATTTTTCATCTCAATCAGGAAACTATGGTTTCAGTTTTCTTGTATGAAACTTTCTAATGAGATCAATATACAAGCAGGTTTAATATATAAAAAAGATATGGATGTAGAAATTTGTCGTTCAACCTTTTTATAGCAAAAACAGATGTGACAATGGATGGAAAGAAGAAAACTTCTCTGCAGCTAGGGGCTGAATCTCGTGCAGTCAAAGAGTGAAAAAGGGCAAATGCATCATGTTCATCTGCGTCATGATAGAATAAAGATTTTTCTTTCTGGGTTTTTTTCACCTATAGGTTAATGATTTTGTATCCAAAATCAAAATATCAGAGATGAGGTACTAGTATTTAAGTTCTATATTGTTTCTTTAGGTTTGCTTAGTTCCATTGAAGTTTTTCATTGCTTTCTCACTTTTTTTTTTTTTTTTTTTTTTTTACTATGAATAGATATTTATTTTATCATAGATAGAACCTCCAATTTAACAAAATAAATAGTAGATTGCAAATTTTATTTGAACACAATAACAAAAACTTCAATTCAAAGAGATTTAGGGAAGAAACAGAGAGTTCATTGAGCACAAGAACTTCTAAATTTATACTCAGCATTTCAAATTACAATAACTTAACCTACGAAACATGATTTCCGTGCGATTTCCTATAATATGCTAGTAAAGTTAAATTCAGCAAGAAAAGAAAGTTACCATCTCCTTATCCACCCGCTTCCAAAAGAGCAGCATATCTCTAGCCAACTTCCTAGTACGAATTCCAGCACCCCTCATCAATTTGAGTGATCTACTAACCTTAAATTTTACCTGGAACATAGCACATCAACCACCCGCTAGAACATTTAGGACAGACTATTATAAAAACAAAACAAGGAGAACATTATCAGTATATTTTTACTACGTACAAAAAATCATGGGGGAAAGGGCATAAATACCTCTCTTTGACAGTTCTCTGAGAATCTCTTTGCATCAATTAATTGCTTCCTATGGAAAGTAGTGAAAATCCGGTGATGCTTAGGTATGTCCCTTCTTACTATGTTCAACCAAACCTTGCCAATCTTTTCCATTTCCTCCCTCTCAATGACAGCAGGGTCTTTCTTCAATTTTGGTCTCTTGGGTAGACTCCTCTCTATAATCTGCATCTCAGGAAAACAAAAGCTGTTTAAAAGAAATTCCATCACCAGCTCCACAATAGGGAAGTAAATTATAACAATAATAAAAACATATATATATTGCCACTAAGTATTGGCAGTTCAAACAGGAGACAAACCTCATACATCTCTCCTTTCTCCAGAACCTTCACGTAGTAAACCTGCAACACACCACCCTCCGATAAAATAGACCGTGGTGTATTTCCAGCTGCCCCCTCTGGGATTGAAGAATTCAAAGCAGCTTCAGATATTTTTAGACTGAAATTCTGGGCTGAGTTAGAAGCTGCCAATGCCTTCAATCTTCCCTGAAGTGATTCATACTGGGGCTGGGGATCTCCCATCCCTGCACGGTTTCTAGGTCCAAGCCTTCTATCATTGGCCATCATTTCTGCTAATGACCCCAAATCCAGGGTGCCCTTCAAGTAAAATTCCTCCACCCTGATGCCTGAGAAGCTTGGCAAGTTCAAAGATGCTGCCAGCTTATCATAAGAGGGAGGAATCCTGTAAGTGATACCGTCTCCAATATCCAAATATGCAGGTTCATAGGATATCCTGCAAAACATGGGAAAATATATCCATTAAAATGAAATTATAAATAAATGCACACTCACACACATAAAAATATACTACTACAAAGCACGCATAAAAAAATCATCTAGTACATTACTTTGGTGTATAATCTGGTTCATCATAGTCTCCACGTTTTAGGGGAGTAACATCATTGAGCCTTTCAGATGTGGTTTCCACATCATACAACCCTCCTCGCTGTTCATTCACCAACTTTCTCGTCTTTGAACTTCCCAAACTACCCTTTGCAACAGGAAACCCCATACGTGATGGAGGAGGTGCGGGACTTGACGAGGAATCCTTAAACCTCCTCTTGTACTTCTGAATGTGCTCCCCTAGCATTGAACGATATCGCTCCTCTGTGATGTGTGTCCTATTGTAACCCTCTTGGTCACTGTTATTAGACCGATTCTTTCTTTTACCTAAACTCAAATCCCTATCTTGAATACCTCCATTACCATAAGTTGCCATTGCACCACCTGCATATGTCCAATCAAAGTGCACAAACAAATTATACATGCATTAGTACACTCACCACTCAACCAGTACAATTCAACTCCAAAAAATCTAAATTTCACATGTAGAATGAACTTACAAACAAATAAATAGTATATATTGAAACAATCATGGATCACAAACAGCAAAAAATAACAATTGGGTCAATATAATTCTACAATTGAGAGTACCTTGACTACCTCTGCTCTCATCCTGACTACTATTTCCATAATATTCAAAATCATCATCCGGTTGTGGAACTTTGAAGTTGATCAATGACTAAAAGAAGCACAAGAAAAAGAGTAACAAAAAAAATTAAAGCAAATTAAACCAAAACACAGATAAATTGGTACTCAATTACAAAATTGAATATAAAATTAAAAAAAAAAAAACCAAAATTTTGACAAGCTAATATAACATACAAAGAAAAAAGTAGACATTAATTGACAAAACGAAATTGAAACCAACTGAAAGGAAGAAAAACCCACCTCAAGATTGAAGAGATTTGAATAGGAAAGAGAATCATTGGTTTGTCTCCTGTGCTCCATCACGAGAAGCTAATCTCGAGAACTAGAACCAAAACCGTAGCTTTCATAAAGCATGGAGAGAAATTGAAAGGGCAAAAAAAAAAAGGATTAGTTACAAGCCCTAATGTTTAATTGACATCCACAGACAGAAAAGAAGAGAAGACGAAGGTTAGGGTGCGTAGGATAAGCCGATGAGAGGGTTCGAAGGTGCCACAGAGAAGAAGCATGATGCTTCAGGAAGTTCTAACGTGCGCCGAGTTGGCACCACTTTGTTAAAGTGCGCACACTGCTTTTATATGAATGTGGTTTTGTTTTTTCTTAATATAATTTTTTGTTATTTTATTTCTCAAAATATAAAATTATTTCACAACTACGTATTAACAACGTGATTTTTTATTTTATTTTATCCAAGATAAAACTTTAAATTTTAACGAAAAAATAAAAATAAAAAAATATCAAATGCTTTATTGGTGCTTTTATTTTTAAGAATAAAAATATATACTTTTATTAAATAAAACTTTTTCTTTTTATCTATCTATCTATATATATATATAAAGTTTTATTTAATAAAAGTATATATATATATATATATATATATATATATATATATATATATAATTAATGTTGAGCCTTAAAATTATTAAGCTCAAATTTTGACAAACATTCATCTCCATCATTCAATATTTTCCCTTAAAAACTTATGTGTTGAATTATTATAAATTCTAACTTTTCTTAAAAAATTTAAAAATAAAAATTACAATAATTATTTAGTAGTATTTTTTTAATTAAAACACTATAATATATATCTTAATACTCAAACTCTAAATATATTTATATTGTACATATTTTTCTACCTCAAATCATTTAAGCATTCTTTTTAAATTATTAAAAATTCCAATTTTTTAAATATATATATTGCAATACTAGCTTAATAATTCTCAAAATTAATCCTACTATAACTAAGAAAATTATAGCAACAAAAATTTAAGAAAGTAAAATTTTTGTGATATATTTTATTTTTAGTTTATTTAATTGTTATTTTATTAAATTTATTGATTAATTATTTTATCATGCAGTCCTCGCATTACGCGAATTTACGTCTAGTCTATAATTAGAAATATATGACCACTCCGAAAAGAGAAATTTAGTGTTAAAAATATTAAGAATCAATTTATAGCAAAAATTTTTGTTAAAGTTTAATAAAAATAAATAATATTAATTTAAATAATATTAATTATATAATTATTAAATAAAATTGTAAGATAAAAATAGTACATAATTTTTTAGAAAAAGATATATTAAATTTAAAAAATATTTAAAAAATTATGTATAGTTAGAGAAAAAAAAAAGAAAAACTAATCTTAAAATGTTTAAAATATTACAAAAAATAATTTTTAATGACAAATCCTAAAAAAATTATTTATTTAGAAAATAATCTAATTTAATTTAACTAATTTTAAATCATTTAATGATTAATTGTGATTATAATTTTAAAAATTGTATTGTAAATAAAAAAATTTTAACAAAAAAAAAAAAGTATTAAGCTAAAAAAAGTAAAAAGGTGATATACAATCATTAAAAAAAATATTAATTTTAAAAATAGTAAAATCATGACAAAAATTTAATTTAGAGTGACAAATTTAGTTAAAATTTAACAAAAAAATTAATTAATCAATTATTTATCTTATAAAAATCGAATAATTTAATAATCTATTAATTGAAATTAAATTAAATCAATTATAATTATAATTACAGTTTAATTTAAATGGTATGAGTTAACTTCTATTTATATAACATAAACTAATTTAGTTTTAATTTAAATTAAATTATATTCCATATTATAATTAGATAAATTTTTATTTGAGCTAATATAAACTAAATAAAATTATCGGGTCCGTGCCCGAATATTTAATACTATATTTAGATAGGACTGGATTGTATAGAAAATAAGTTTAATTGAAAGTAATTAAGTTCGGATATTAGAAAGGAATTGAGCATCAACCGCCCAATTCCTCAAATCATAAAAAAAAATGATTGATGTGGGACGTGCAGCTTGTAGAGGAAAGGAGAGGATGACTCACCCATCCTCTGCAAGGCAAAGCAAGGAAAAGGTAGGTTCTGGTACCAGTTGAAATTGAGGAAAAGAAAAGCAAAGCAAAGGCAGAGCAAACGAAGAATTGAGTGAAGTTCGTCTGTCAGCCGGTGAGCAACGCAGGAAACGGGAGGGAGTTGAAGGAAACAACGACGTAGGTGAGTGAATCACCTTCTTCAAAACCCCATAATTTTCTTCTGTTAAATCATTGATTTGATTGATATTTTAGATGATTGATTGAAATTGGTTTTGAATCAGTTTCTTTTGAAATATTTGAAAATTATGTACGTTAGTTCAAATGGGGAGGCAACACCCCTTTGCAGAGGCGGCGACGCCCCTGTGCAAAGGCGCCGCCTCTGCACAAGGGCGGCGCCTCATCCCATTGAGACCCTAAAGGTGACACCTTTATGGCACAGAGACGTGCGCCTCTGCCTGAAAAAGGCGGCGCCTCTGTGGTGAGGTGGCGGCGCCTCTCTGTTGATCAGGCGGCGCTTCTGTGAAAATTTGAGCAATACTTTAGTCTGATTTGGTAGAAAAACTTGTTTTTGAACTGAATTTGAGTACTGAGATATGTTTAAAGTATTTTACTTGGCTGAGACCAAGATTCAGAAATTATGTTATTTGAATAATTTTGGGTATTTGAGTATTAAAGGATTACAGTGAGACCTTAACCGGGGTATGGCAGGGTTCAATGAGATATAAGACCGTATTTGGGACACAGCGACTCATGTTATTTCCTGTATCCGGGATAGAGTGATAAGCCTTTTAGGCTATTTTATGTGATTTACGATTACGGTATGCATACCTGGCCAAAACTTTCAATGTGCTAATTGGTACCCACCATATTGACAGTAATCTGATTATATTAAGAGTCAGCTATATTTTCATTATATTGTTTGAAGGAATCAATGTGATTTGATTCATATAATTTGAATATTTATTGTTTCACTCTTTGATTTACAGTTATCGTTTAACTATTTACATTGATTGATTTTATATTACTTTTATTGTCAATTGAAATGTTATTATTTTAGTTATCGAGAGTGTTTAATTTAGTTCATTCACTGAGTATTTCACATAGAAATACTCACCACTCTCTTTTGTAAAATTGTTTTATTTTCAGCTTAGCCAGTAGCCCAGACACTAGATGTACATGGAGACGAGACAATGGTCTTGTACTACACTAGACATGATCCCGACGCTGAACTTTCTTTTCGAGTTTCTGTAGACCCCATAGCCACTGATTACTGCACTAGTACGATCAGAAATGACTTTTCGAACGGTTGTCTGACAGTCATTTCCGTTGCCTATGAGACACAGGTTGGAGTCCAAGTCACTATGACTTGGACTTAGCCATTACCAGAGGCTGCTGATGATACGCACTTTTTACCGGTAGAGAGTTGAGCTTTAGGATTTGTTGCTACTATTTTTTAGTAAATATGTGGGTAGCACATCGTAGGGTAGCTGGACTACCTTTTTCTAGGGATTTGATAGGGCTTTAATCCTTTTTGATGTATCATATTGTATATATTTTTGTTAGCCCTTTTCCTCTCGTTTTTCCGCTCGTTGCTGAACACTGATCTTGTATATTATTTTGTATATGTATGTATATTATGTTTTTCAATATCAGTATTTTATTGGTTATATTGTATATGTATAATCTTGCTATCTTTACTTATGATGTTTAAAGAATATTATGTATACAAATTGTTGTATTGTTAATAAGCAAATAACCTCTATGGAATGTATTAAAATATATTTGAGATATAAATAATAATAACCCTGTTTACAAACCAATCCATCTGGATAGTTACTTGAGTTCTTTTTAGAAGTGGTATCTTTCCACATTGTTACTCCGTACTGGACAATCTGAGTTGTAAATCTGTCCGACATGGGTGCCAGTGGGGAGGGATATCACAAAAATAGCATAATTTTAAAAATTTTATTCAAGTTTAATAAAAAAATTAATTTAATTAATTTGTATTATTTGAATAATTAATTATAGCGAGAAATTTAAATAATTAAAATTAATTTAATTATTTTTATTATCTAATGACTAATTATGATTATAAGACAAAAATGGAACATAATATTTTTTCAAAAAAATATTAAAGTTAAAAATAATTAAAAAGAAATATGTTAGAAAGACAATGTATAGTAAATGAAAGCTTTTTTCCTACTCAAATTAGGTAAACTCTTTTTCTATAATACAAATGAATTCATTAGATAGTATAAGTTTAGAATTTTTTAAAATTAAATTTAATAAATAATTAATTAAAATTAATTAACCGTAAATTTGTTAAAATTGCATTAAATTATAACTCTATTAAATTTGTAATACTGAATTATTATATAAATAAATAATATTTTTATTATTTAATAATAATAATAATAATATCAAAGTATAAATTTAATATTTTATATACAATCACGAGTCTAAAAAATTTTCTATTCACATGCGAAGCACGTGGTAATTTACTAGTATATATAAATGTTAATACCCCATAATTTCTCTTTATTAAGTATTTTGTTATTATGGTTATGGATGATTTGTCAAATTTTAAAAATTCATAATTTTTTTATTAAAAATATTGAAAAGATGTTGAGAATTCTATTTTGTTAATCACTTCAAAAAAATTTAATAAAAGTCCTTATTTCAACAACATGCCTACGGTTTTCTAAATTACTTATAATATTGTTTTTCTATTTCACCTAGGTCTGAGCACGGGTCTCGGAGAACCTGAACTGTGCCGAAAAACTGAACCGAAAATCTCCGTTGACCGTTTGACTTTCTCCGAACTGAACTGTCCCGAAAATTTTGAATGGGACGGGTCCGGAGATTTTGAATTCTCCGAACCGAGATCCGTCCCGAACCGCTCCGAATTGTACCAAACCGAAGAACCGAAACTAGAACCGATAATTTAATAGAATTAGAGTATATATATATATATATATATAGTTTAAATTTTTATATTCATTTTATTAATATTAGACCTATTAATTTAACATTTAATCTAAAATAATAAATATCAATTTAATTATTTTAAATAAAAAAATTCAATCATTAATTAAATTATTTTAAATCACAACAAAATAAATATTAAATTAGTAAGTAGCATTTCAAAATATTATAATATAATTTATGCTGAAAAATTTAAATTTATCTT
>CATIWO010638891.1:0-15723 GCA_949673435.1 Macaranga tanarius
TTACTGTATTTAAGAATGTTGTATATATTATGAATGGATGAATGGTTTACACTACAGTGTACTTATGGATTTTAGCATTATATAATGTGGGATGCATGATTCATAATGATGATTGATGATGTCTAGTGATGTAAACAAAGAATGTGATATTAATAAGAAAATTTTTCATTGGTACATATTTATATCAAATGGATATGGATAGATTATAACCTTAAAAAGCTCATTAATTATGTATAGAAGATAAATTACTGTTGATAATGGTGAATTTGAGGTTAAGGCGTGACAGTATGTATGACTCTACTTTTAGTAGAGATATGTCCGTTTTACAAAGGAGATTCTGTCAAATTTTTGGTAGATTTCTCGTAAAATGTGACATCAGTATGTGCGAATTATTAAGTTTAATTAAAATTGTGTCTCAGATTTAGTTTCTTCCTTAGAAATCTAGAATGTATATGAATAAGATTTTAATCCTATTTATCTTTTACATTTTTCTATAGAGCAGGGCCTTCAAGAAAGGACCGGTCGAGTTAGCGCCGAGGAGCGCGTTCCACCTGTGAGTTAATTTTATAAAATATTTGTTGAGAAAATTTGCATAATTATTATTAATGGAATTTCTATTAGTATCCATGAGTTAACATTATGAAATATTTTATTGGATTTGTTTGTGTGGTTTTATTAATTAAATTGGATAAATTGAGATTTAATGGTATAAAATTTATTTACTTATTAATTTTCCTATTGCGATGATGAAAATATTCATTTTGGATATTTGGAATAGTATACATGAAATTCTTAAGCACGATAGTTTAAATCATTAGCTTTTAATATCATTTTATAAATATTTTTGTATTTAGTATATTATTGTATAAATGTTTTGAGAGAACTAGTAGAACAGGCTAACTGGTGGGTATCACCAGGACCATGTCTACATTGATATTGATCTATGTTTAATTATAAGTTTGATTGTACGCTCTGGTTGAGCAGTGCTCTCTGGGTAGATATGATATTTTGAGATTTGAGACCTGGTTGAGCGATACTCTCTGGGCAAGATTATAGCTATTTATTGGTTGGACCTTGATTGAGCTTGCTCTCTGGATGTCAGTAAATATTGGATTGAGAGACAGACTGTGTTTGGACCCTGGTCGAGCTTGCTCTCTGGGACCGGCAATCATTTAGATTTAAGAGAGCTGAAAAACTGTTAGATTTGAGGTTTAGGGTTCTACCATGATCTCCGCTAAAGATTTTTAGTTTATATGATTTTTCAACAAAGGAATTTGTATATAAAGATTTATGGATTTTGGAAAGATATCTTATAGAAAAATAATTTTATTATTTTAAAGCTATGAATTTCAAATATTTATTCATTTAATGGATTTATTGATGTTAAATAAGAATTTTAAAATCAACATGCATTTTTTAACATTAATTCACTTAGTGAGGTCTGACCCCCTCAATTATTTTTTTTCAGGATTTCTTTCTTCAGGTTTTCCATAGTAGTCCTTTTCGCTGGATTCATTCTTCATCGACTGATTTATGTAAAATTTAATCTAACATTTTATTTGTATTATTTTAGATGCTACAGTAGTAGTACATTATTGTTGTAGTATGTTTAGTTGATTTTAGTAGATGTGATGGGATTGGTTTGTATGTTTAAATATTCTAACATGATGTTAGACACGTATGATGTTTTTAAGTTTAAAAGTTTTAATTCTGAGCTAAATTTGTGATTGTTATGCATGAATGTTATATTTTAGGCTTGCTACGGGTTCCGGATTCGTGTGAATTCCCGTTCCCTAGCGCCGGTCATAACCTCTAGGTTTGGGTCGTGACATTTTGGGCTTGAGTTATTTCGGCCTTAATCTTGGTCAAAAGTATATTACAATCTGCTGTATATGTAAATCCGAATTTAGATAGGATTATATTTCTTATTTAGAAAGAATTATGTTTTCAAATTTAAATAGGATTATTTTTTATTATTTTATTAGGAAATTAATTAGGTTTTGTTTGGAGTTTCTTAAGCCTATATAAATGCATTATTTTATGTAACTTAGGGAGAGCCATGGATTATTAATAAAAGTTTAGAGAGTTTTCTCTTAAGTTCTTGCGAGAGCTATCCTTGAATTTGCTTCGAGCGTGTTGTGAATTCAACCTTGATAATTAGAGATGCTAGTTGATAAATAACTAGTATTGCTAATTCAAACCTTGATAATTAGAGGTGCTAGTTGTTAGATAAATAGTATTGCCAATTTCTCTTTAGTTTATGCTAGATATATCATTGGGCAACGGTTCCAATAGATTGTTAAAAATCCTAGTTGTTAGATAACTAGCGGGTTGTATCAGAAATATTCCAAATTTTTTATTTAACTAATTTAAAATGAAGCATTCAAATACACACATATATATATCACTTTGATTTTAAATTTTTATTTTTAAATTTAATTATTTTAGATTATTCATATAGTATAATTTAAAAAATTAATAATTAAATACAACTTTTTTCTTAAAAATTATAATATTGATAAAAAAAATTAAGGATAAATTTTTCTATTGAAATTTAAAACTTAAAATATTTTAATAGAAAAATAATTAATTTACAATTTTTTTAGATGTCATACCTTTTAAAAAGGATAAATGAGGGAATTGAATAACATTAGGTATGTTTTTAAGCTAAAAAAATAAATCAAGGGCTTAATTGAGCCTCGCACCGTATAATAAGGGCTAAATTAGACCTTTTCTCAAACAAAAGAGAATTTTTTTTTATTAGAAAAGTACATTTTAGTCCATGAATTGACAACAAAACTAATTAGGGGATGAGTTAGTATAATGGAAATAAAACTTAGGAATGTCATAATATGTTTCTAAAATAGAAGGAATAAACTAATATATTTAAACAAATTTCAGGGGTTTTAGTTATTTACTCAAATAATTTCTTGTAAAACTTAATTGTAAAAATAATATATTTTTAAGAAAAAAATGTTGTTATCCCCATTTAAAACTTACATTTGCATATAATATTGAGCAAATTTCTTCTTCCCTTCTAAAACTTGACCTAATTCACTTTCTCCTATGTTTGAAAATTGAATTCTTTCATTGTTCAGTTTCCTTTTCATCAACATTTTAATCACTCCGATGAATATCTTATATTAAAAAAAATTAATCATCTCTTTTTTATAAAAATAAATAATTTATCTACTATGTTTTAATAAAATTAAATGATTTTTTTATTGTTAAATTATTTTAATTTTAAAATTTAAAAAAATACGTAATTTTTCAACACTTACACTTGTTTCTATCGACACCTTATAATTAAAAACCAAATTACAATTTTAATGAATTATTAATTTGTTTGATTTCACTTTAAAAAATCAAACTATTCATTTCTTTATTGTTTAACTTCACTTAATAGTAATTTTTTAAAAGTTACTTATAAGCATTGATTAAACTCAATGCAAAAAAAAAAAAAAAAAAAGGTGAACATAAAATACAATAAACAAAAATTAATAACTAGAGTTTTTATTTAATAAATAGATAGAGATATTTATAGGTGTTAAAAGTTTAATCTGTATTAAAATTTTAATTTTTAAATAATTTAGAAATTGAGGGACTAAATTATTTTGTCTTTATAAATGATGGGACTAAATGTTGTTTAATATAAGAGATTTACCGGAAAAAAATTAGTAGGACATTGTCGGCATATTAGTGATGAAAGAGTTCAATCTTCAAAAAAGAGAGGGAAGAGTGTAAATTAGATAAATTGCTCTATAATATATTGGTGGGTTAATTGCTAATTACCCTATCTATTTTATCATATAGTATAAATGTTTGATGTGAGTTATAATTTACTATTACTTTTTCTTCTTACACTATACTATTTACTCCTTTTATTCAACTTTATGGTAGATTGTAGTTAAATAAAATAAAAATGTCAACATTACCTGTAATATCTATATCTATGTTTGATTTAAGAAACTTTTTATTGCTACTGGTTTGGTTATAGATTTTAACTTTGAACAATGATAATATCTACATCTATATCAATCAAATCTAATTTTCCTTTATTTTATCTGCTCAACTTGAATGGAAATTTTTTTTTATAGAGGGGTTATTTAGTTGACTGGATTGCTTTTTTTCTTAAAAAAAAAGAAGAAATTAATGTAGCTTATGTTGGGTGATATTGTTATTTCCATTGATACTAGTACTCGGTAGGCAAAAGAAACATGTCATTCTCTATTTGATAAAATTCAAATTCTCTCGGTTAGTGGCTGGAATTTTTGTTCTTTAGTTAGGACGCAATTCTTCATATTTAAATTCTGAATTCTGTTTGTTTAATAAAAGTTCTGAGGACTAAACATCTAAATAATGGACTATAAAAGGAATTTTTTTAAGATGTCTTCATCATGAGGTCAACTAAATTTTCAGTTTTAGATTTTGTTGTCTGTCACTTTCACCAAGGTGATAACATTTAGAATTGAGATATTTTCTAATTTTGTATCGTTCATATCCCAGAACAAAAGTGAACTAATATACACAAATTTTTTTTTTCATTTTATCTACTAGAGAACAGAGACTTATTTGGCATTAATCATAAAATTTCCTTTCTGATATGTCTTTTAACTTAGAACGAAGAAAATAGACCAAAAATTTATAGGGTTTAGTTTTGGGTCTTGATACATTGCAATTAGCATAGTAGTTTTAGTATGTTTCATGCATATTTAGGTTGCATTTTGTTTACATTCTAGTTTAGTTTTCGTATATTTTATCCCTAATCATAAATGCTCTTGATCTTCATTGTTCTTAGTAAATTCATATGGATTTGAATGACTTATTGTTGTTTTTGAAGTTTAGGGAAGTTTTATGGACATATTGAATTGATTTAAGGTCAAAGGAATGAAGGAAGCAAGTTTTTGAAGATTTGTGGACTATCACCACTCCGCACATCCTTCTCTTGTCCTTCCCGAGTCGGCACTGATGTGTACTGTCATGACTCGGCATGCTTCCTCTGCCCATTCATGAGTCGTGATAGAGACCAACCTTTACGAGTTGGCATAAGTTTTGCGAGTCGGCACAATGTGAAGAGACACGACCCTTCGGATCATGTTACACTCTTTAGGCCATAACATCCTCTACAGAACTTGGATTTAAGTGATTCAAGTTGCTATGGAAAGCTATAAATTTTGTAAAATTATTTGTCTTTTATTACTTTATTAAAATTTTTAATGCCAATTAATATATCAAATTTTACATAATAAATCAATATATAAATTTGATTGAATTAAGCAATATCATTTTATTTAAAATATACTTTTTTATCGATTATAATTTAACACTACTTTACATCATAGTGTTTTCTAAACCAATTTAATTTTAAAATTAAAAAGAGTGATTATTTTCATTTTAAAAATTTTAAATACATTTTATTTTACATTACGTTGAATAAAATAATAAAAATTTAGTAGATATACATATATCTATATGTTTGTGTGTCTATGTGTACTAAATTTTATTTTAGTTAATTTTAAATAAAAGTAAATGAAAATTAATATATGTATATGTTTTTAACAAACAAAAAAAATGTGTACCAGAAAAGGAAAATACTTTTTAAGAAATATAAATATTACATTATTGATGGCATTTTTTTAAAAAAAGATCTAATTTAATTATTTTTTAATATAATATAAACTAAAGTGTATTTAAATTTTTTAGAATAAAAATAATTACAATCTCTAATAGTTTATTGTTTAGAATTAAGTTGGTATAGAAAATACTATGATGTAGTGTTAAATACTTAAATTGTTATGAGTAAAAAAAATATTATTTTAAATAAAATGATATCACTTAATTAAGTTAAATTAATATATTAATTTATTAAGAAAAATTTGCTAAATTGATTAACGTAGAAAATTTTAATAAAGAAATAAAAGACAAATAGTTTTACAAAATTCACATCACTAAATTAATCAATTGAATATTTAAATTATCCAAATAATAAACTTATTAATTGAATATATAAATAATTAAAATGTTACTTAAAAATATTTTAAAAAATTAAGGATTACTCAAAATATTTATCATGATAAAAAAATAATTAAAAATTTACTAAAAAATTAAGGATCAATATAATAGAAAATAAAAGTTTATGAATTTATTAAAAATTTTAAAAAATTATAGGAACTAAAGTAGAAATTTTACTGACACAGTTTGCCCTTTTAACATTAGTAGTTAATGCGCAGAAAAATAAAAGTATAAGGTGTCAATGTGAAAAAAATAAAAGTGTAAAGTTTCAATTTATAGAAAAAAAAGTGGAAGGAGTAAGTTAAGAAAATAATAACAGTGCAGGGGTAAAATTTGGGTTAAACCTAAATAAATTAATATAAGTTAATGCAAAACTACGTAGTTTGAAGGTGAAACTACGTAGTTTTGTTATTCAACCCTTAATAACCCTTAATCTCCTGTGGCCTCCTCTTCACTAACTTGTATGTTGTATCCCTTCCCTCTCTTCCCTTCAAAAATTTGCCGTTCCCTTTCTTCGCCTTCTTCATTATTCTCTTTATCTATTATAGAAACAACTTACACTTGTCTTTTATCTTTTGTTAATTCGTTGCTGCTAATCCACTAAAGGTTAGTTTAAAAAAAATTGATTGAAATTGTTTATTATTCTCTTATTAAATTGTTGATTTAGTTGTTTGTAAATTTTACATAATTCAGTTATTGTACAAGCTGAGTTTGGAACCAATTGATGAATTTACAACTGAAATATTGTGTTTTATTTTATTAATTGTTTCACGCAATTTCAGTTTACATGCTGTGATTTTGTGTTTGCTCTGATGTTTTTTTTTTTTAAAAAAAAAAAAAAAAAATTAAAAAGAGCTCGAGCTGTTGAGCTCCAGTTTATAAAAATTAAACGAGCTCCAGCCTGAGACTAAAAAGCTTTCGAGCCTGATTTTAATTGACCCAAGCCTGAGCTTTCAAAAACTCGGCTTGACTCGTTTACACCCCTACATTTAATACTAGTAACAGCTGCTTACTAACTCCTTTTCTCCCTCAGCTGCTTCAATGGCAGCTTTATTAGAGAACTCAAGCAATATGTTCGATGTTGCATTGAAGCCTCGAATGCTCCGTACAATATTGAAAGAAGATGTTCCAGATGATAACAGCAACACAAAGCCACTTGGTAACGCATCAAAGTTATCAAGAATTGTTTCCACAATCCAAACTTTCAATCTTTTATCTGAATCCACTTCAATGCCGGATGCTAAGCTAATGGAAAGGTGGAAATCTGCTGTTGACGATTGGATAAATCGATTGCTATCATTGGTCTCAAATGCTTCTTCTTCTATGGTATTGTCTTGAATATTTTAGGGTTTCTTTTCAGTAATTATTTGCATATAATTGATTTAATTGACAGTTTTAGTTGTAGCCAGATAAATGTTGGGCAGGAATCTGTTTGCTAGGGGTTACTTGTCAAGAATGCAGCTCTGATCGCTTCTTGGCATCATATTCTGTTTGGTTTGATAAGCTTTTACTACATGTTCAGGTAATGGATGGATGAAAGCTAAATTGTTTTAGTTGTGCTTTGCCTTAAATATTCTTGTATCTGTTTCTATTGGCTATGCTGTTTTAATTTTGTTTTGTGGGTCCTCAAATTTTATGGTCTATTTTTATCAAGACATGTAGCCAAATTTCAAATTTCAATATGCCAAACACAATAACCATACAGTACTTTTTGGTGACTTTTTTCGTTATATAATTGGGATTCGCCTTTATTTTAAATTCTATTGTCTAATGTTCTCTTTTAATTTTTTTTTTCACTCAATAAATATGGTTCCTTGTATTTTACTTTAAGCAGTCACCTGCAGCTTCTCGATTTATCAAGGTGGCTTCTTGTACCTCATTATCAGACCTTATTACTAGGTAACATTCCTCAGAATACACTTGAAATTGAATTGTATTTGCTTGCCTAGTTACTACGGAGCGTGTATTTTGCAATTAAATAACTTGTGTATTTACTCTTTTGTTGCAATAGGTTAGCTGGATTTCCTAATGCAAAGAAGGATGGAACTTCTCATGCTGGAAAACTTATCCAACCCATTCTGAAGCTTTTGCAGGAGGATAGTTCAGAGACTGTGTGGGTAAGTAGACTTTTTTTCTCAATTCAAATATGAGTGTTGCTTTACGTGCATTTAATCATCAGCCATTGATATTTTGTTGGCTGTCTTTCTTCTTTTGTCTTCAAGTAGTATTTCAAAAATGTCCTGGACATCTCTAATTTTAGCTTTCTGAAGTCACTAAGCAAAATTTTTCTTATTGAGCGGAATTGCATGGTTAATGTTGCCTATAGCCACCTTCTCAATGGCACAATGTGTAGGACTGCAGAATCAGGAAGCTTTTTAAGTAAAATAAACTGTAATATGTTGTGCTAGAATTGTCTAAAGATATGTTTTTTTTGTGTTCAAATCTGAGGATTCTCTTAACTCAAATGCACACATACATAAACACATGAACGAATTGTTTCAATTGAGCACTGATGTGCTTACTTTTATTTTCTCATTCAAGTAATGAGGAAATTGTGGACTTCAATTAAGTTATCAAAACCAAAAACAGATCTAATCGGAGTTCAAGTTTCACTAATTATGTGCTTCCTGTCCCTCATACTCTCTCTCTCTCTCTCTCATGCAGACACACACTCACGCACAAAAAAAAAAAAAACATGCACATGCATATAGAAACGCCTAGACGTGGGCAAACCCCAATCCTACTTTTAGTCCCTGTTGTAGGCTTGGTAAATTATCTCTTTCCTTGGCCTTGGTATGTCTCTGGAATCTGTTTCGAATACAATTTACTTTCAGAGGTCCTACTTAGCAGTTTTCCTCTTCATATTAGTGAGGAGTCCTTTTGTAATTTATGCTTTCTGTTCATTTGTTATGTGGTCTTCTTCTGTCCTAAACTTATGCAATTGGCCTGTTATGAGGTTTGCAGGAAGGAGCAATTCACCTGTTATGTACTATTATAACTTGCTTTCCGGCTTCTGTTCATCGCCATTATGACAGCGTATGTTGCCGTTCCTGTTTGTTTTGATATTTAATTTAGCATTCTGTTTTTGCGCATGTGACATTTTTATTATCCATGCAGTATAGTTTTTGCATGCATTCAAGTTTTTTAATTATCCAGAAGATCCTACTTTATGTAGATAAAAAATGAATTAGAACATTCATTTTTCATGTACTTATATATACATATTTCTGTGCTCTTGTGTTATGCGTACTTATACCTTTGCCAGTATTATATAAAGAACATAAAGAGAAATGATAGTTAGATAATGGATCCTTGTGACATGGTTAATTTGTGGGTTTATTTTCAAACTTTATTTTTTAAAAACTTTGTGTGTGTGTGACAGAGAAAGAGAGAGAGAACATAAAGAGAAATGATAGTAATGGATATTAAACATGGTTAACTTATTTTGTGTGTGCGTGTAAGAACATAAGGAGAAATGATAGTTAGATAATGGATCCTTGTGACATGGTTAGTTTGTGGGTTTGTTTTCAAACTTTATTTTTTAAAAACTGTGTGTGTGTGTGTGTGTGTGTGAGAGAGAGAGAGAGAGAGAGAGAGAGAGAACATAAAGAGAAATGATAGTAATGGATCCTAAACTTCTAAACATGGTTAACTTATTTTGTGTGTGCGTGTAAGAACATAAAGAGAAATGATAGTTAGATTATGGATTCTAAACATGGCTATTTCTTGTGTTTGTATGTGTGAGCACATTCTGGCAATGTGGTAATTGCCCTAAAGATATGACTTGCACAATCCTGACTCTTATATTCAGTTCTCCCTAATGACTTGCAAGTTAGACTGTTCATCCTAAAAATTATGCCTTAGCAATTTTAATAAAAATATCCATCAATTTGATTAAATGTGTGGGAAAAATGTGATTCCACATTTCTACTGATGCTTAAGCGATATTGGTACCTTGATTATTAAGCATGTTAGGATTAAAATCTCAAATGAAAATAATATATATGGATAGTATGAACTTTGTATACTAAAAACTGATGATTTGCAATTTGGAAAAAACTGATTATTTGCAATTTGGAAAAAACTGATGATTTGCAATTTGGATCCACCCTTTGAGAATGAAGCATTTTGCTTTAAGATTTGGTTTCCATTATTTTAATATTTTTCCAGTAAATATGAAAAACATCTGGTGATTTCGTTTGCATTCATGTTGATGGCTAAGATATAAAATCACATTGTAAGCCAATTTGTAATGTAGCAGAATACAATAGTAACCAATCCCAATTTATGTTTTATAAAGTTTGAGCATGCACTCGAGGAAGCCTACCATCACTGTATTGCACTTATGCCAACCTACTTTTCACATATTGTTCCTATTATGCATGCCATGGTGATAAGAGCATATTACACCTATGTATTGGTTTAGTTATGATGAAGATAATTAGATAAGGTGTTAATATCCTTAGTTTCATTATGGTTTTAATGTGTGGCAATCCCAGTAATTTTCCTCTTATTGCTGGACACTACAAATATTACATTTGGTTGGCCAATCAATTATGATGCAACATTATCATCACTTTGTGCAGGCCGAAGCTGTTATTGCCTCAATGATTTTGTCAGGAAAGTGCAGTGTTAATGTGCTTAAGGTAACACATCTTTTTCTGTTTGCTTTGACAAGCACTAGACTGACTAGGAACACAATAGTTTTGAGACAAACTGAGTCTGAAAATTTATTATGATGCTTGATTTTCAACTTTCAGAAGCTTGCTTATTGTCTAGCATTACTTCCTAAATCAAGAGGAGATGAGGATAGCTGGCTTTCATTGATGCGGAAGATTCTATTATTGGTAAACGGCTACCTCAATGAAATCTTCCATGGTTTAGAAGAAGGTATGTGTTGGTGCAATTTTTATTTTCTTTGGAGGTGCTTGTCTTGAGAATGGTAAGTAGCAAATCTATCTGCATGTGTTTCAGAAACTAAGTGGGATGAAGCTGTTAGATTATTGGTTCCACCAGGAGAGGCTACCCCGAGTGCCTTATGGGGACAAAATCTGTTAGAAGAGATATCAGACAAGGAAAGAAAGAGATCAAAGCTATCTAGTGTCTCCACCTTGATGGTTAGCTGTTGTACGATGCTTACAACTTCATATCCTGTCCAGGTATTTCTGCATGATTGGTGGGTATTGTGAGATATTTAAAATGAGAACTTTTAATTTTCGTGCTCTTTTAGACATGATAGAAAGTATTGATCTAGATGATTCCAGTATTCACAATTGTTCTATGATTAATTAACAGGTGACAGTTCCTGTTCGCTCATTATTAGCTCTTATTGAGAGAGTGTTGATGGTTGATGGCTCAGTATCACGTGCCTCATCAGCCTTTGTGATGGCAACAGAACAAGAGTTCATTTGTTCTGAACTTCCAGTTTTGCATTCGTATAGTTTGGAGCTTCTTACTTCAGTTATAAAGGGCATGCGCAGGTAAAGTGTTGCAGACTCTGCATCATTTTTTTTTGGGGGAAGTATGTTCTGTATTTTGTAAATTACAATTGTCATTATTGAGCAGGCTTGACCAATTGTTGGAAAACCTTCCTAGTGTAGCTTTCCTGCAAGGTTAAAGGGAAGTTCTGGACTTATGAATTTTAGAAGAAAGTGTTAGTGTTAACTTGATTCTTTGCTTGCTGCTTGCTGGGCTTGAAGATATGATAATCTATGTAGTAATTAAAAAAGGCAAATAGGTCCCCCTATTCCTGAACTTTACCTCGACACAGTGTTATCAATCTTCATCTCTGATCTGATAATTGGTGGCAATTTTGTCTTGCTGCTATTAAATCTAACCCTTTAAAATCCTGTTGTTGTTCAAGTGGAGAGAATGAGAGAGAGAGAGAGAGAGAGAGAGAGAGAGAGAGAAGAGAAGAGGTGTGAAGGGGTTAAGGGTGCTTCTATTGTTCAAGACACACATCTTACATTTTGATTTAGACAACTAGATTAAGTTTCTACCAATTATGAAGTTGATAAAACTAAAAGAATTTGATAAAATTGAAATTATTTACGAAGTTTAGAATACTAGTAAATACAACACGTGCTTCGCACGTGATTTTTCTATTATTGGACTCGTTTTTATAAAATAAATTTAAATTACAAAATAATTTAATACATTTTAAATATTTTTATCTTCTAAAAATATTTTATGTATTATTTTTAAATTATAGTTATAATTAGTCAATATAAAATAATATTTTAAATACATTATTTTATTATATTTTATTAAATTAATTTTTTGTAGTATATTTAACAATTTTTACATTAATTTTTCTATTTTTTGGTAAATAATATTTTTTTATTTTAGTACTTCATTTTTTAAAAGAAAATTCTATATACTATTTTTAGATTATAAGCATAACGAACCATTAGATAATAAAAATTAATAAATTAATTTTAGTTATCTTTTATTAAATTTTTAAATAATTTTCATTCCAAATTAATTTTTTTCGTGATTTTAACATTTATAATATTAGTATTTATCTTTTTTTAGTAATTATATATCACTTTTTTATTTTTTTTAACTTAATACTTTTCTCTTTCACAAAAATTTTATTTACAATTTTAACTTTATTATTGTAATTAATCATTAAATAATTCAAATTTATTTAAATATTTTTCATAATAAAATTTTTATCAATTAAATTGTTAATATTTTTAACATTATTTTTCTCTTATTTTCACTCACTATATATCACCTTTTTAATATTTTTAATTTTAGTATTTTTTTTAAAATATATGTACTTTTTTTAAAATTATAACTGAATCTACTATTTAATTAATTTATATTCTATAAAATAGAAGTTAACCTAATTAAAATAGGAAATATTATATAATTTAAATTATAATTATAATAATAATTAATTTAGTTGAATTTCAATTAATATATTACTAAATTATCTAGATTTTATAAGTTAACCTAATTAAAATAGGAAATACAGTTTCAATTCAATTATAATTGTAATTTTAAATAATTTAATTTAATTTCAATTAATATATTACCAAATCATCTAGGTTTTATAAGTTAACCTAATTAAAATAGGAAATACAGTTTCAATTCAATTACAATTATTAATTTAAATAATTTAATTTAATTTTAATTGATAAATTACTAAATTATCCGACTTTTATGCAATAAATTATACGGACAATTTTGTAATTTCACGTGTCCTCCCCTCTTCGCACGTGATCTTTCTATTATTGAACTCGTTTTTATGAAATAAATTTAAATTAAAAAATTAATACGATTTAAAATATATTATTTTAAAATAGTCATTAATCACTGGCTCCAGCATTGAAAAAATCTTTGGGATAAATACACATATGGTGTCTAAACTTTTTCACTTTTTCTATTTTGGTGTTTGAATATATATATATATATATATATTTACACTTAGGTATCTGAACCTACTAAAAATTTCTAAAATAGTATTTCTAGCAGGTTTTATCAGTTAAAGTGGTTATGTGTCCTATTTTAAGTAGTAAATTGACTTAAATGTCCATTTTTTATATTAAACTTTATTTTCTTTTTTATTCTAATATTTTTTTAGAAAATTATCAGAAATAAAAAAGTATTTTTTTATTTATCAAAATAAAATATAAAAATTAAATTTATTTTTTATTTTTTAGTTTTCAAATTATAGTGGCTGAATTTAAATTTTTATTCATGATTTTAGTCAAATTAAATTTTTATTCGTTAAAAAAATTATTTTATTTTTATTTTAATTATAATAAATAAAATTTTATTTATTTTTTATTTTAGTTAAATTTTATTTTCTTTTCACTCTTTCAAATTTAATATTTTTATTTTTTATGATAATATTTCGATTTTATTTTTTATTTTGTTTTATTTTAATAATATTCAATATATTTTTTCAAATTTAATATATATATAAATGAAAACACATTAAATTGAAAAAATAAGAAATTGAAATCTAATATAAAAAAAGGTATTTAAGATACAATATAATGAATATTAGATTATAGTGGTTAAATCATAATAAATTAACTTAAATGCACTTTTTTTATATTAAATTTTAATTTCTTATTTTTTTCAATTTAGATTTCTTTTTTCACTCATATATATTAAATTTGAAAAAAATATATTGAATATTATTAAAAAAAAAAGAAAAATAAAAAATTGAAATATTATAGAAAAATAAAATAAAATAAAAATATTAAATTTGAAAGAGTGAAAAGAAAAATACAATTTAACTGAAATAAAATGTTATTTATTATAATTAAAAATAAAAAAATAATTTTTTAGTGAATAAAAATTTAAATTGACTAAAATCATGAATACAAAAATTAAATTTAACCACTATAATTAATAAAATAAAAATAAAAATAATATATAATATATAATATATAATATATAATTTTTTAGTTCAGTTTGATAAATAAAAATTATTATAATAAAAAAATAAAGTTTAATATAAAAAAAGGGTATTTAAATCAATTTATTACTTAAAATGTGATACACATACATTTTAACTTGTAAATCCTACTAGAGACACCATTTTAAAAAATTTTAGCAAGTTTAGATACCTAATTGTAAAAAAAAATAATAATAATTATTCAAATACCAAAATAGAAAAAATAAAAAAGTTTACACACCACTGTCACCATATGTGTATTTATCCCAAAATCTTTTTAGACAGATGACCTAAAGCTTTAACTTAGTCATCATCTTATTACTATATATAAGAACTTATCTATGGAGGAAAATTGTAATATAGAATATTAGGCTCAATATAGAATATTAAGCTCTTGGTACATTATGCATATATTTATTTACATAAATAATTATTTCTATTTAAATTTAAATTTAAATTTAAAAAACTATTATTAACTCTATGTGTATTTAAGACAATATGTAGTATATGGTTACTTTATTTTTTACGAAGTAAAGTTTACTTGGTTAATAATCACCATTGGATTATTTAATACACTCTCATCCAATGTTGATAAAGACAAAAGTAAAAACAAAGTCTCTAAAAAATAAAGTTAGTGTAGACTTTCCCTTAAGGATGTAGTTTATGGTTACTTTATTTTTTACAAAGTAAAATTTACTAAATATATCAATGATTATAATTTAAAAAATTTTAATTAATTAATTAATATATATATATATATATATATATATACTGTTCTAAAAAAAACTCTAAGGTATATGTAAAACATAGATCTAACTATGTAAAAAGTTCAAACCACACTTTAAGAAAAATGAATATAAATAAATAAATAAATAAATAAGTCTGTTTTGTGATACAGGAACTGATAAAATATGTAAGAAAATTCTAAAGTCCATCCATGAAAATATAAAAAAGAAATTCTTACACAATACATATATATATATTTTTATATAATAAAATTATATATTATTGTAAGATATATACACTCATAACTTGATTAGTTTAAGTTATGGATAAGATGTAAAAAACTCATATTAGAAGTCTGCTTACTACTCTTTTGTAGAGTATGAGTTTTTATGTTTTGTACGTAATATAACCCAAGTGATAACCTAACAATAAGGCAGAACAAAAAATTCTCTCTGCGTAATTTTCCTCCTTCTTCTCCCACACAAAAATACTCTGTGTATATCATTCCATTGATATTTAGATTGTGAAGACATAGCCTTTGCTCTAGTAGTTAAGGCTCCGATCAACAT
>CATIWO010638980.1:0-11756 GCA_949673435.1 Macaranga tanarius
TTACTAAAAAATTTGAGTAAATTAAAGTTAAAATTAGGTATTTTTTATTTTATTAAATAGTATAATCATAATTTTATAATTAATTAATAATAGTTTTAATATAAATATTGATAAAAATTAGTATTATGATGAAAAATATAACTTTTAATGTTGAGTGGCAAATAGTATAATAGAGTTAAATAGAAGGGGTAAATAGTAATTAAGTTTAATACTAAAGGTTATTTTAGTAATTTTATATTAGTTAATGGCAATTTTAACACAAAAACTGACGGAAGGGGTAAATAGTATAATATTACAAAATAAAAGGATGAACAAATATATTTTTGAAATGTTAGGGATGAAGTAGTACAATATGGTAAAATAGAGAGGGTAAATAGTAATTTACCCTTTTTGCAATATATTTGGTGTACTACTTGTAAGGGTATTTTTCTATTTGTAATAAAAAAAAAATTATTTATGATGATTTGGAAAAATTTTTAATTTTGTTATATTTTTGTTTGTATATGTGGCACTACCATAAATAGTCTATAATTTAAAATGGTAGACATATATTGTCATAACAAATTTGTTTGCTATTTTAATTAAACATCTTGTCAACACGTGGTCCATAGAAAAGTTTACTGACTGTCTTAGCACTAAGACGACACCTTAATATACTGAGGTAGCGTCTTACCATACTAAGGTGGCACCTTAGTGATGTTAGGTTCTTTTAAAAACATAATTAAATAAAAAAAAAATTAGCGACAATCTTTCCAATGTATTAGGTCGTTATCATGATCTTCCCGAAAAAGCGGAAAATCGTTGGTAACAAGCACAAAACGTGGGGAAAAGGTGGAGAAGAGGTTTTGAGGTAGTGGCTAGAGAGAAGATGGAATAAAAAGGAAAAAGAGAGGGGAGGTCCTTTTGCAAAAAAAAAAATCAACAGAGGAGAGACACACGTTTTGAAAACGAGAGAGAGAGAGAAAGAGAGTTAGAGTGAATAAGTTCTGAAAGGAAAAATAAAAAAGAAAAAAGGAGAAAAACCATTAAAAAAAAGGCAAAAACAAAGAATGGAGAGTAAGAGAAAAGGGTATAGAAATCAAAGAGCATAAAAGTGCTAAGAATTGAGTTGAAGAAAGGAAGAACAGTAGCAATCAAAAGGAGGTGGATATAGGAACAAGAGAAGTGGAGGTCGAGGCTTTTAAAAGGGTGATTCGATTTTGGCTTTACACTATACCAGACTTTTAATTACATTGCTAAATACCTTTCTAAGGACTAAGACAAGAAGCTGAGCCTGTATGTTGTGTTTATTTACTAAAGACAAGAATTAGAAAAGTGTATTCTGCATTAAACCAAATAATTGAAGTGGCTATATATAGCCTTACAAGAATAACAGAAAGAAACAAATCCACGTTTTACAGGCCTATTAACTTGGTAGATAACTAGGAAACAAACAAACAACTTATTCCTAAGAATAAGGGATTATTCAAACAAGTAAATAATAAATTAAAACCAATTCTAAATATTAACTCTTGACAGCTAACAACTTCAACATCCTCCCTTAAACTGAATATCAATTTATTCAGTTTACATCTGGATATACATAGACTCCCAGCAAACCTCTAAGCTTGACAAATATATCCTGCTTTAATGGCTTAGTCATTATGTCTGCAATTTGTTCTTGACTGTGACAGTGGACTAACTTCACAACTCCATTTTTTGAAAGTTGTCGAAGAAAATGAAACCTTACATCTATATGTTTACTTCTGCCATGTAACACAGGATTCTTTGAAAGCTCAATAGCTGAACTGTTGTCATAGAAGACTGTTGTACTATCACTTTGATCATAATTAAAACTCTTCAAAATCCTTTTTAACCACACCGCTTGACAAGCACATGAAGCTGCTGCAACAAACTTAGCTTCAGTGGTAGATAAAGTGACTATTGGCTGCTTCTTTGATGACCATAAAATAGCACTTGAATTTAACAAGAACATATAACCCGAAGTGCTCCTTCTGTCATCCAAATCTCTAACGTAGTCACTATCTATATAAGCAACCATCATATCTTCTCCTCCATTGCTATAAGCTATTTCAAAATCAAAGGTACCCTTCAAATTTCTCAACACTCTCTTGGCAGCCTGAAAATGAAGCTCTGTGGGATGCTCCATATACCTGCTTTAAAGACTTACTACAAACATAATATCAGGTCGTGTGGCTATCAAATACATCAAACTACCAATTATTTATTTGTAATGACAGCTGTCTACTTTTACCCCATCCTCATCCTTCATAAGTTTGCAACCTGGAACTATTAGATTATAAACTGAGTTGTATTTGTCCATATTATATATTTCTAACACCTCTTGCACATATCTCCTTTGACAAACAAAAATACTCTTTTGACTTTGTAATACTTCTATACCAAGAAAATATCTCATTTTTCCTAAGTCTGTCATGTCAAACTCATGCATCATGGAATTTTTAATTTCAACAAACATATCCTCATCATTGCCCATAAAAATCAAGTCATCAACATAAAGACAAATAATCAGCATTTTACCTCCCTCTCCTATTTTGATGAACAAAGAATGCTCGTACGGACACCGCTTGAAGCCTTTCTTTATAAAGTATGACTCTATTCGACTATACCAAGCTCGTGGTGCTTGTTTTAGTCCGTATAAAGCCTTCTTTAACCTGTAAACCTTCTGTTCAGCCCCCTTTTTCATATAACCAGGTGGTTACTCAATGAAAACTTCTTCACTTAGTTCTCCATGAAGGAAAGTTGACTTAACATCTAGCTGAAAAATGGTCCACCTTTTTGAGCTATAAGAGAAATCACCAATCGAATTATTCTAGACGTGCTACAGGTGCAAACACCTCAGTGTAGTCAACACCATATTTTTGTGTATAACCGTTCGCCACCAACCGGGCTTTGTACTTTTCCACCCTACCATTTTCATTGAGTTTTATTTTATACACCCACTTCACACCAACCTTCTTTGCTCCAGCAGGCAGAGTTGTCAATTCCTAAGTATCATTTTTCTCTATAGCTTCAATCTCGGCATCCATTGTTGTTCTCCATTTTGCATCCCTCACAGCTTCATTGAATAAAATTGGATCGGCGGCTGCACACATAGCTAAATTTGCTAATTCTTCTTCTTCCAATAAGCCTTCTCCGCTTTCATAATCTTCCATCCAGAATGGTTGCCTTCTCATTCTTTGATTATGAGATGCAAATGAGGAGATTTCACTTGAGTTAATTGAATTTTCTCTATTTGCTCTATTCGAGCCATCAGTTCTACTTTCCTCACTGTCGTCCTATTCATTGGTTACAGTTGCATCACCAGAATTTGCACCTACAACTGATTCATTTTCATCATCACCATAATTTAAGTCAGCCAAGATAACTTCATCATGCTTTTTGTCCTAATCCCATATGTTGTCTTCTTCAAATACAACATCTCTACTTGATATAATCTTTTGAGAAATAGGATCATACAGCCTATATGCTTTTGACTCCTCACTAACTCCAAGAAAGACACATTTTATGCTTTTGTCATCAAGCTTTTTCCTTTGGCAATCAGGAATATGAACATGAGATATACATCCAAATTCCTTGAAGTACCCTACAGATGGTTTTATTCCACTCCAAGCTTCTTCCGAATTTGTGTTCTTTACGGCAAGAGTTGGACTCCTGGTGAGAATATGAACTGTCCAATTTACAGCTTCAGGCCAAAATGTTTTTGGAATTTTCTTTCCTAAGAGCATGCTTCATACCATGTTTATAATTGTTCGATTCTTCCTCTCCGTAACACCGTTTTGTTGAGGCGTGTATGCGGCTATTAGTTATCTGTGGATACCACTTTCACTGTAAAAATTAGTAAACTCAAGTGAAGTGAATTCACCCCCATGATCAGTACGAAGACATTTTATAGCCAAACCAGTCTCTTTTTTAACTTGATTCTTGTATTTTTTGAAAATAATAAATGCTTCAGATTTCTCAACCAAGAAGTAAGCCCACACTTTGCAACTATAATCATCAATAAAGCTAATCATGTACTTTTTATTACCATTAGACATGGGGCTGATTGGTCCACAAATATCGGCATGCACACGCTCAAGAGTTTGAGAAGCTCGCCAACTGCTTTGTCGAGGAAAAGGATCTCTGTGTTGTTTTCCCACTAAGCAATCTTCACATATTTTGGAAGAAATTCCAAAACAAGGCAATCCTCTCACCATTTCTTTTTCTTGAAGAGTTTTTAGTCCATTGAAGCTTAGATGACCATATCTACAATGCCAAAGTTGAGCTGGATCTTCCATGAAGGAGTTGAAACAAGCTTGCTCCTCCTTCAGTTGTGTTACAGCAAATAACTTAAACATCCAATTTGAAGACATTGGAATCTCCATAATCAGCCCCCTCTCAGGATGATAAATCTTATAGCCTTCTCCTTTTATGAGGATTTCAAGTCCCTTCTCAGCCAACTGACCAATGCTTACCAAGTTGTTCTTCAGTCCTGGAATATAGTAAACACCCGTAATAATTTACACAAAACCATTCACCACCATCCGCACATTACCTTTTCCTATCACAGCTATGCTTGAGTTGTCCCCCAATTTTACTGTTTCCCTAAAGCAATTATCAAAATCTGAAAATAACTCTCGCTTGCCACATATGTGATTGCTGCATCCAGAGTCTAGGAACCAGAGTTCTTCTTTATTGACTTCTTTCTCATTAACGTATGCCATCAGCAGCATTTCTTCATTACTTTCTGTATAGTTAGCTTTTGCATTAGACTTCTTACTTGGACATTCATATTGAAAGTGCCAAGCTTATAATAGTGATAACATTCTATAATAGATTTGTCAAAATTCTACTGGCTCCCACTTCTGCCACCACCTCTGCCTCACCCACGCATTCTACTACGACCTCGTCCTCTTTCTCCTGAAGATTTTCCTAAAGTAACCTTTAATGCTTGCTCTTCCATAACACGAGCTTTCATACGTTGCTCATGTACTAGAAGGGTACTTTGTAATTCATCAATGGTAAGAGCATCCAAATCCTTTGATTCTTTAATGGAGCATACTACATAATCAAATTTGGGTGTCATGGATCTCATTATCTTTTCAATGACTGAACATTATCTAGTTTTCTTTTGTTGGCTCTTAGCTTGTTGATAATAGTAAGAGTACGAGCAAAGTACTCATTCATAAACTCTCCTGCTTTCATGTTTAGCATCTCAAACTCCTTCTGTAGTGCTTGCTACTGCGCTCGCTGCACTCGTGTTGTCCCTTAGTATTTTTGCTTCAAGGAGTCCCAATAACTTTTAGTTATTTCTTTATTTAAGATGGTCTTAAGAATTGATCTATCTATGACTTGGAAGAGGTAGTTCTTTGCCTTTATATCCTTCAACATTGCTTTATGAAGTTGAATCCCTTCTACTGCTGCCGGAATCCCATTCTCTATTATGCTCCAATACTCTTTGGATTGCATAAAATTTTCCATGAGCATACACCAGTGATCGTAATGCCCATCAAATTTTGGAACAACTGGTTGCACAAATCCACCTTCACTCTTCATAATCTTTTATGGAAGACTGCTGCTTTTGAACTTTCAATCAAGCCCCTAGTGTAGAGCTCTGATACTAAATGTTGTGTTTATTTACTAAAGACAAGAATGAGAAAAGTGTATTCTGCATTAAACCAAATAATTGAAGTGGCTATATATAGCCTTACAAGAATAACATAAAGAAACAAATCCACATTTTACTGGCCTATTAACGTGGTAGATAACTAGGAAACAAACAAACAACTTATTCCTAAGAATAAGGGATTATTCTAATAAGTAAATAACAAATTAAAACCAAGTCTAAATACTAAGAATAAGGGATTATTCTAATAAGTAAATAACAAATTAAGACCAAGTCTAAATACTAACTCTTAACAGCTAGCAACTTCAACAGTTTTAACAATATAATCTCTCTTGATCCTTTTCTATTTATACTATCGTTTCAAGCTATTTTATTACATGATATGCTTAGTAGATAAACATGGCATAATTATATAATTGTAAAGTCATGTTTATGATTATGAATTCATATTTTGGTGATTTTGCATGCTTAGGATCTATAATTTGTTATCATTGTCATTTTGTTATGAATTAGGGAGTACTAAGGTGGCGCTTTAACATTGAGGCACCACCCCAAAGTGTTGAGGCGGAGATAGCTAGCACCTTAATATGCTAAGGTGATGCCTTAATGAAAAGGCACCGTCCCTGCATAGTCTGGTTGACCCAAACATAGCAAATGGTGCTTTATATAATTTTTCTTACATTATATTGTTGTAATTACATATTTTTATGTTCTGTAGTAATATTATTGATGATTGCATACTGTTAGGATCTCTGGAGGTATGATTTACTAAAAGTTATTATTATGTGCTTACTTTGAGACATTAAGGCAATGTCTCATCATTAAGGCATGCCCAAATGTGTTAAGGTAATCTCTGGGCATCTTAGCACTAACGAGGCGACACCTCAATAATAAGGCGACGCCTCTGTATGATCAGATTGTCTCTGGTGAACTTAATATTATTTTCCTGCATTTATATGTTCATTCTAAGGTTTAGGTTGTATCTTTTGTAATCTGTAGTGCATCTGTTGCAAAAAAGATGATGTCAGATCATGTGATGTTGTTTATTTTAAGTTATGATCATGCTTTTATTTTATCTATTTAATGTTAAAATATTCTTTGGTTTATTTTGATTATGCTGTTGTTTATGTTAAGTTCTTTTAAATCCGATTGGTAACCTTTTTTTGTAATTTTATTTTGTAATCTTTTTAAATACATTTTGTATATAATTTTGTTGCTAGATTTCACTTATCATGTATTGAATATCTAGATTTTACCTTTCTCGGTTTTTATTCTCTTAATATTTAAGGATTTCTACTAGGGTTAAGTCATTTTTTTCGTTACTGAGATATTAAAAATATTTAATATATCATCAGTTTTAGTTTTAATTTTAATTTTTTATACTTTTAGAATTAATTATACGTTTACTATTCTAATTAAGTTTAATCTGATAAACTCTTTAAAAAAAAGTTTAATCTCATAAAATTAATTGGCCACTTATTGTCTAATTAATTTAATTTTATAGTTTACTTTTATATTATTTCAATTTATGTTTTAATACCTTTATAATTAATTAGACACTTACTATTGTAGTTGGTTTTAATCTTAATTTTTATTTAAATTTGATTTTAATCTAAATTTTTTATTTAAATATTTATAATTAATTAGACATTTATTATTGTAATTAATTTTAATGTCATATAATTAATTATTTTAATATTAATTAATAATCTATTCAATTTTATAATTGGATTTTTCATTATTTCAATTTATAGTTAATTAGTCAATGATAGTTATAATTCATTATAATAACATATAATTTTGGTAACTTATTATCTAATTAATTTTTTACTATTAATTAATAAAAAATTTAATTTTTAAGTTATTTTATATCATTTTAATTTATAATTAATTGAGCATTTATTATTGCAATTAACTAATGGATAGAGATTTTTGCACTCTACTTGTATATAAATGCACTTCATATTTGACTTTTAGTAATTTAAATAATATAATTATCCTTATTTTTGTAAATGACTCTTCTATTAGCTAATACAACATCTAAACTTTTTAGTTTATATGTGTTTAATTATATTATATATTATTTTTTTTGAGTGTCCAATATATATTTAGTCTTAAATATATACTAAATTTTTATATTTTAAAAAAGTTAAAAATAAATTAAAAAAATAAAAACATTAATATTTGCAAGTTATTAGCTAAAAAATGTAAATTATTGGTTAAAATTTTAGGCATAGTGGATTATATTATTTATAAATTTTTAATGATTTTTATGTGTTTTAAATTATTTGGATATATATTTTAAAATTTACTTCAATGCAACAAATTAATATTTAAAATTTTATTTATATCGTATATTTAATATGTAAATCTAAATATATGATTTATTTTTCAAAAACATTAATTTCTAAATATAAATAAATAATTGGAGAATCAATTATTGTCGGGTCTGTGCCTAAATATTTAATATTATATTTGGATAGGATTAAATTATATAGAAAATAAGTTTGATTGAAGGACATAATTGAAAATAATTAAGTTCAGGGACTAAACAGTAGTTTGGCATTAACCGCCCAATTCCTCTAATGGTTAAATTTATTTTTTTTTTAAAAAAGGTAATGATGCTTGAGGGACGTGTATCTTGTAAAGGAGAGGTGAGGATGACTCACCCATCCTCTGCAAGGCAAAGCAGAAGAGGGAAGCAGTCTCGTACCATTTGGTACCAGAGCAAAAGCAAAGAAAAAAAAAAGAAAGTGTTTACGAAGCTTGTTTCCGGTGCGACATCAGAACAAACTAAGACTCAAGGGGAGAAGAAGGAGCTAACGACGTAGGTGAGTAGACTATTCTTTTCAAAACCCTACGTTTTATTTTTGTTAAATTGATGATTTGGTTGATGTTATGGTTATTTGATTGAAATTGAAATTTGTTCGATTTTTGTTTAAAATTCAAATTTGTGAACGTTACACAAGGTGAAAGGGCGATGCCTTTGTGCAAAGAGGTGGTGCCTCTGTAAATTTAAAAAATTAGGCGATACCTCTGTAGAGTGCTAGAGATGGCACCTCAACCCTTTAAAGGCCCAGAGGCGGCGCCTCTATGTAGATCAAGCGGCACCTCTTCTTGATTTGAATTTTACAGGCGGTGCCTCTATAAGCCCTAAAGGCGACGCCTCTGTAATTAAACTGATAGGGTGGCGCCTCTGATGAGATTAGGGCGACGCCTCAGTCTGATTTGGAGGGAAAAATGTTTCTGAAATAAATTTGAAAGACACTGATTTACAGGGAATGATTTTGATGTATCCTGTCTGATAGAGACTATGGATTACTTGAGATATTATGAATTATAATTATTAAAGGTTGCAGTAAGACCATGCCCGGGGTAGGCAGGGTTTAATGAGATATAAAATTATGTCTGGGATACAGCGACTCATGTTATTTTTTGTATCTAGGATACAATGATATAAAACTTATGAGAGCCTTCGGAGCTACTTTGTGTGATTTATGATAATGGTATGCATACCTAGATCGAACCTTCAATGTACTAATTGGTACCCACCATATTGACAGCAACCGAGTTATATATATTATTTAAATGAATCAAATGTGATTCGATATACATATTTGAAATGTCTATGGATTGACTCTTTGGTTTTTACTCTGTTAATATTTAACAGCTCATATTGATTGGTTCAAAATTATCTTTATTATTATTTTCAAATATTTATTTATTTACCTACCGGGAGTGTACTGTTTAGTCTACTCACTGAGTGTTTCATATGAAAATACTCATCACTTCCTTTTGTAAAATTATTTTCTTTTCAGCCTAACCGCTTGTACATACTTGTAAAGTATATAGATGGCTATACACTAGGTCGCCCAGACCTTAGATGTCGAGGGAAACAAGACAGAGATCATGTACCACATATGCCATGATCCAAACGCAGATCTATCTTTTTGGGTAGCTGTGATTCCCATAGCGGTCGAGTATCGTATGCATACAGTGAGGATCGATTTCACGGATGGTTGTCTGATGATCATCTCAGTCGTTTACGAGACCCAGTCAGGAGTCCAAGTATCTTTGACTTGGACCTAGTTTCTGCAGTTCTACTGGACACATACTTTTTACCGATTATGGGTTGAAAGATAGGATTGTAGCTACTAATTTTGAGTGTATATATGGGCGACACATCCTAGAGTAGTTAGACTACTTTCTTTTAGAGTTCATAGGACTTCATGATTCTTTTGATGTATTTTTTTTGTATGTATTTTTGATAGCCCTTTTTCCCGTAATCCTCCCCAACCGCTAAACATTAGCTATGTATAATATTTGCTATTATATGCATATATACATTATTTTATCCTTTCTGATGAGTTATGTATCTTGTCATCTGATAATATTATTGAATGATGAATTTAAAGCTATCGTATTTTTTTTTAAGATTTAGAATGAGTGGCATAATTATTATTAACCCTATTTTATAAACCAGTAAATCTGGATAGTATTGAGTAATCCTAACTTAGAAGTGGTACCTTTCCACATTGTCACTCCATGCTGGACAGTTCGAGTTGTGTGCCTGTTCGATGTGGGTGTCGGTAGGGAGGGGTGTTACAATTATATTGATTTTAGATTATAAAAGAGAAATAAATAATATATATATAATTTGTCAAATTTTAATATAGTTTACTGAGACATTAACAAATTTTAATATAATTAATTGGAAATTAATTATTATCATCAATTTTAATTTTAATTTTTTATGCTTTTAGAATTAATTATACATTTACTATTCTAATTAAGTTTAATCTCATATACTCTTCAAAAAAAAGTTTGATCTCATAAAATTAATTGGCCACTTATTGTATAATTAATTTTTAATTTTTAATAACCAATTTAATGTTATAAGTTACTTTCATATTATTTCAATTTATTATTTAATATCTTTATAATTAATTTTACATTTAATATTGTAGTTCGTTTTTATCTTAATTTTTTATTTAAATCTTTATAATTAATTAGATATTTATTATTATCATTAATTTTAATGTCATATAATTAATTGGTCACTCATTATCTAATTAATGATTTTAATTTTAATTAATTAATAATATATATATATATATATATATATATATATATATATATATATATATATATCTCCAATTACTTATTTAATATTCTAAAATTAATTTTTTTGAATGTAAATCATATATTAAAATTTACACATTAAATACAAAATATAAATAATTTTTAGATATTAATATGTTGCATTGAAGTAAATTTTAAAATACATATCCAAATAATATAAAACATATCAAAATCAATTAAAATTTATAACTAAATAATGAAATCTACTATGCCTAAAATTTTAAATAAGAAATTATATTTTTTAGTTAATAACTTACCAGTATTATCAGCACCCAAATTTTGGACTGCTGAAAAACACATTTTAAAACCCGATGATGATTACAATCCAATAATCTCAAAGAAGATTTTTGTTATAAAAGAAAATGTAAAAGACTCTGAAAAATCTCTAAAAATCGTGTTAAAATAGTTTTTGTCAGGTTTTTCTTTTTAAGAGTCTATTTGTATTTTTTAAAAATAAGTGGAGTTAAAATGTAATTTTTCATTATCATATCCCTACACTTCCACACACGCCCACATGACTTTGGGCATGTTTGATTCAGCTGATAGCTGTTGCGGTTAGCTATCAACAACTGATAGCTATTGCGGTTAGCTGATAGCTGGTAGTTGATAGCTGTTGCGGTTAGCTGATAGTTGGTAGTTGATTGCTGATAGCTGATAAATATGAACCGTTTGGTGAAATTTCATTAGTTGTTGATGTTAGTATGTTAAATGATCATTAAGGGTATAAATTATTTTTAAATATAATTTAATATATTTTTTATAATATTTTTTATTTATGTGAATTATTTAAAAAATACATAATAATAAATAATAATTTATCATCTTTAATTTATTAATTATTAAAATTATTAATAAAAATAATGTGAAAATTAGTTATAAAATATAAATCTTGTTAGTATAAAATTTTAAGAATATATATATATATATATATATATATATATATATATATATATATATATATATATATATATATATATATTATTTA
>CATIWO010639158.1:0-10876 GCA_949673435.1 Macaranga tanarius
ATATGATATTAAGTTTAAGGACTCGATTAATATTTGCCTCCAAATGCATTCAAAAATGGGCTATGTGATGGACCATGTATATTGATATAAGATGAACTTAAAATGGACTTAGGATGAGACTTTACTTAAAGAGTTTAAATAAGCCCATAATTTATCTAGTTTGGTATGGAGTGGGCCTTTTCTAAGTGTAGAGAAGCCCATATACTAATAACCTTAGCCCATATCCATTAAGTGTTAATGATATCAAGGCTAAGCTTATCCATGTAACTAAACACAACCCACTCACTTGTAAAGCAAAGCCATGCATATAGATAGAGTATGAGATACTCAATCTATCAGATGCATATAGCTTGAGTGTGAGACACTCAAGCTATGGCATTGCATATGGCTTGAGTATGAGATACTCAAGCTATTATCAAACTATTATCATATTGTTTATGTTGATAGTTAGTGGAGAGTGTGGATATAACTCCATTTGCACATTTGAGAGCTAATTTGATATTCTAACAAAAGAGAGAAAATGATTAAAAGTGTCTTCTTCCTTCCTTCTTCTTCAAGTATAAAGAATTCAAATATACACAAGAGTTATGTATTTTCAAGTTAAAGCCATTGTTGTACAAGAGTTGTACAAGTACAAGTCCGTCATCTATTGGAGGTTGCATCCTTGTTCTATACATTCAAGCTTGGAGCGGCTCTAATAAGCTTTTGGGTTAAATCAAAAAGAGAGGCTTGTGGGTAGAGCTTCACCATCTTTAAAGATCATCATTGTGCAACTTGTGTATTTCAAGTTAGAGGCTTCACATTTGGGGAGCTAGGAGCTTGTAGATCAACATCAACTAAAGCTTATCAAGTGTGGTACCAACTTAGAGTTTTGTAAGTGTTACCAAACCCTTAGTTGCTAGGTCTTGTATTGTAAATGAATGACTTAGTTGTTTATTGATGTATTATGTTGTCCTAGATGTATGTTTAGCTATATATTTGCCATGTGATATGATCTATGGGCATGGATGTAGTTCATGTGTAATGCAAGTATTACATGCAATTAAAAATTTTAAAATTCCTTACTTTTGATTATTATATGATCACACTTTCCTTCATGAGTCTGTTATTAGGATAGTCTAATAGGGTTTGACATTTTAGTGTTCATGCTGATGGCCTTGTTTTATCCGAATTACTTCAATAATTCATAGATAATTCTATACTTGTCCAAATTGAGTAATTCCAATTGGAATTAATAGTAGACTCTTAATTCTACCATCAGTAGAAAAATTATGGTCATTGGACTTATGTGTGCAACATTTAGATATATCAAGCTTTGAGCATTAAATTGTACCTAGTTAAGATTGGGTGCAAGTATAATGTTTGTTATGTGAGATTGATGAATGATTATATGTGGGAGTTAATAAAAGGAAAGAGGGCACTTATAATTAGAAGAAAGACCCTTCTTGAAGTTAAAAGTACTTGAAGGTAAGTAATTACTAATATATATTATATACATATATTAAACTCTTATGTGTATAATTATGTATTTCGTTTAATGAAAATGTGTAAATTTATGGATTAGTGAATATGATGTGGAATGAGTTTCCACCCTTTTGTATATTGAAAATGTGAGGATTGGTTGGCAAATGATGATATGTGTGCTTTATGTGTGGATTATAGTGGATATTATAATTGTGTATAATGAATATTATGAATGTGAGAATGGATTAATGATCGTGGATGGAATATTGGTGGAATATTTTTACGATGACGTATTGTGATGCAATTGTATTGAGTTGTATTGTATTATGTTGTATTATATTTCACAAGAATGTGAAACATGTGAGAAAAGTGAGGATAGGTGTTAATGTGTGATAGTGGGGACTGAGCCGGGTGGACAGCTACCCATGATTAATGTGTGTGGAGTGAAACTGAGCCGGGCGGATAATCTTACTAAATAGTTACTTGAATCATAAAAATGTGATTATGAGGAATGTACTAAAATTTATCTTTGTGTGAGGTAAACGTATGTAAATAGTTTCGGTCGGATACCAAGTGGTGTGTTGTTATGTATGAACCTTGAAATTATGCGTGAGAATGGAATAATGTATGAATGTGCTATTGAGATTATGAAAATATGAATATGGTGGTTATAGAGGTGTGATGATATTTACACACATGTATGTTTATATGTATCAACTTCTTATTTATGATAGTATATTATGGAATGGTTGTGTGCTACTTTGATATAATATATAAATGTGCTATCAGGATGAGGACACGGGTTGAGACATGGGTGTGTCTCAGGCCGTGTGACAAGACACGGCGTGTTTTAGTTCAGACACGGGCGTGTTTAACTTGGCGTTCTTAGCTGCGAGCAGTCACTGGCGATCGCCAGGTGGAGGTGCCTGCGAGTATCCACTGGCGATCGCCAGAAGGCACTGAGTCAAGAACACAGCCGTGTTCCAGACCGCGTCTCGGCTATGGTTTTCGTTCAGAAAACTACACGGGGAGAGACATACTCATGTAGTAGATACTTTAGTTATTTTAATTAATTTATTGCTAATTAGTTCTTGAGAAGTGATATTTATATTATTGTATAGTGATTACTTGCTGAGTCGCAAGCTCCCCCCTTTGCATCTATATTTTTCAAGACTCAATTAGATAAAGCTAAAAGCTTGCGTTTGAGTCTTAGGGTGGGCTGAGGCAAGTTTGGTGCAACCAACCTTTATCCTTAGTTTTGTTTTGGCATTTTGTAATAGCATCATATGTATAAGTTAGTTATGTGTAATGCATATGTTGGATAATAGATAGTGTTTGTATACAAAGGTTATGTACATATATATATGTACATGCTATTTGTGAATATTTTCTTATGTTACATGTATAATCTTGATTATGGCCATATGTTTGCTTGTGTTTGAGGGTGTCACAATTAAACATAATTACTATTTACCCCCTCTATTTAACTCTGTTATACTATTTGCCCCTCAATATTAAAAGTTATATTTTTCATTATAATACTAATTTTTGTCAATATTTATACTAAAATTATTATTAATTAATTATGAAATTTTAATAAAATAAAAATACCTAATTTTAACTTTAATTTACTCAAATTTTTTAGTAGTTACTAACTAATTATTTTTAATTTTAAATATCTCCATTTAAATATTAACTTGAAATATTTATGTTACATAGAAAATTTAATCAAGTATAAATATTTTTTTAGCTTCAAAATTTTTTTGTTATTTGAATTGTTAGTTTAAACTATTAGGTTTATTAATTAAATTAATTAAAATCATTTTTTATTTTATGATTGAACCACTTTTAAAATTAAATGTTATTTCAGCTATTTATATATAATTGACAATAATTTTTTTATAAAAATTTTGATAAAAAGAGTAAAAATATAATAGTGCAGAAAAATAAAAATATATGTTTTAAATTTCAGGGAGTAAGTAGTACAATACAATAAACTAGAGCAGGCAAATAATAATTATTTCTAATTAATCTATATTCCACTAGAGGGCATAATTGTCATTTCATGTAAATTAACAGTAATTTTAATAAAAATATTAACAGAAGGAGAAAATAGTATAATATTACAAAAAGAAAGGACCAACAAATATATTTTTAAAATATTAAGGATGAAGTAGTACAATATAATAAAATAGAGGGGGTAAATAGTAATTTACCCTTTATTCTTTTTATCTTAGGAAAAGTTTAATTTGTAACTTTTTTTTACTTGCATTTAAAAATACAAATTAAAGAATGTAATGAAAAATTAGGTTAATTAAATTCAATTTAAATGCTTCAAAAGGACATTTAACCATTGAAAAATCTTTTTGAACTACAAGAATTCATTAAGCGCATAGGCAACAACCTAATAGAAGATAGGTCATACAAGAGCGAAATAGAGAGGTGCTTAACAAGATTTACTAATCAACATTACTTGAATTCAACTGTATGTTAGAATAACTATTATGACTAGAGAAACAACCAAAAAGTAAAAAAAAATAACAATAATAAAATAAAAGGATTTAGGAAGGATTTAAAGGCTTTGTGCCTCTTTTGAAGGCTCGGGCATCTTAGTGGTGTAGAGGCTATTTGACTCACTTGGTGCTTGATCTATAGTAGCATCTTTAAGTCTTTTGCCCTTTAGAGAATTACCATCTTTTGGGGATGACCTAACTAAGTCATTTACTTTGAACTTTCTAAATTTACGTGATGTATCTCTTTGCCCTTTCTGGTTTTGCTCTTTTCTAGCTTCCATATTAACTGGTAAGTTTTCCAATAAAGTTTCAAAGGAAATAGGGTTTATACATGGGTCAAAGACTAGGGAAGGTGTAAAGGCCATTGGTCTATCTTCAGTTTCTATGGCCTTATTATTTAGGGATGCTTTGCATATTTTTGTTTTTGGTTTAACTTCAAGAGGATGGGCTTCAGCTTGGGTTAGGGTATGATCCAATTAAAAGGTAGGCTGGTATTCTTTAATTTTCATTATTGTTGGACTCAATTCAATCTTTTGTAAAACTTGAAAATATAAAGGCTCTTTTAGATAAATTCTCTCATCAATACTTAATGCTAGAGCCATAAGAAAAATAATGAGGTTTACAAGAAGTTAGGGTTGAGCACGGTACGAGAAAATTCAGGAATTTAAAATCTAATACCATTCCAAATTTCGGAGAATTTTAAAATAAAATCTTCAGTACTAGTACCAAATTTAAAAATCTCCATATTGATACCATCTCATTTTTTGGGACGGTTCGGTATAGAGATTTAATTCTTTTAGAACAGATTGGTATGGTACAGTTCAGAATGGGAATACGGGAATTTATGTTATACATAAATTTATATTATTAATTGAATTTATATTTATTATCAACAAATAAAAAGTAAAAGTTTGTGTATGTTTATACATATATGTATAAATATATTCATACATATTTTGGACAAAATTATTATGTATGTTCAAATTTTGCACAGACCATAAGAGGTGACATAGTCTATACACATTTTGCACACACCATAATGGATTTGAGCCATAATTTGTAATAAAAAAAAAACTCTTTTAGTCACATGACCATATTAGAATAATTTAAATAAACTAGACCTATATATTCACCAACCTAGTTATTAAATGATGCCTTTTACCTATATATGTATATAATTGAGGGAAGAGGGAATATATTTTTTTGCCAAATTATGTTATTTTGACTAAAGATTTAATTATTTCTTTAACTAATATGAGTTATTTGACATCTTATTCTTGTTCTCTTATATATGAATAGTGTTATACTTAGTTGACATCTTAATCTTATATTAATAACAATTCAGGTAATGTCTAATATTTTGTTTGCATCTTATTTTATTTTTGGATTTTATTGAACTTAGATGAATTCTATTTTATGGCTCTCTTATTTCCAAAAGAAACATGTAAAGCACATTTTAATGTCCACATCATCATTCACCTTGAATAAAATATTAAATAATATTAATTTGATGCTGTAGCTCAAAAATACCGGGCTGCTACTCAAAATGCATCATCTAATGTGTCTGTCCCAGAGCTACAAAATAATTATAATCTGAAACAAATAATACACAATGCTGAGACATGCAAAATTTTACTCCATTGCTATCCACTTTCATCTAGATTTTATATAGGACTTTAATAAAGCAAGTTCTAATATAAAAGTAAGTTCTAATATAAAGCAAATTTTTATAAATTTAAAAGCCAAATCTGACATCTAACAAAAACACATAAAATTTGTAAAATGGAAATATGATCCTATGCCAAAATTTCTTGCAACAGAGATTAAAGAAAGAAACGAAATGCAAAAAAAAAAATAACAAAATGTAGCCACAAATAAATTACGCCAAAATAAATAAATGAAGCAAAAAAATAATAGCAACAAAATGCAAATAGTAGCAGCAATAGAACACAGACAACAATAGCAATAAAATACAGGTAATAATACCAATAAAATGCCGACAGCAACAACAGCAAGACAATATGAGCCACAAGTAGTTTGAAATAAAATCAGTAATTAATTATTGTTTTTTAAAATAAAATCAGCATATGAAGTAAGAAAATGTAGCATATACCATTTGAAAATATTTTAGTAATCCAAAGTAGTCTTTGATAAGATGTTTTCCTTCATTTCCAAATCTTAAATAATTTTAAAATAAACAATAATTTGTTTGAGTTTATTAAATTCTATATTATGCAAAAAAAAAAAACTATAGCATTAAATGACAAATAAAATTGTATCATACCATATTCAAAACTTTCAAAATTTTCAATTGATTCTTCAAGTTGGATGGGTTTGTTTGAGTTTTTCAACCAATCTTAGCAACATATCAAAACCTCCACAGTAGTAGGAGTCAATGAACTCTTAAATTAATCCAATTAATATTCTACCTCCGGTACTAAAGGCTGATTCAGAAGCCACGGTTGAAGACGGAATAACAAGGACATCCTTGGTAATTTTAGATAAAACTGGATACCTCAGTTGATCTTCTACCACTCCAAAATGTTAAACTCAATAGTATATTTTTCAGGTAGCTCTTCCAAATATCTATCCAGCTCTCCTTGGAATGTCAATTTTCATTTACTCTCCATTTGTGTCAATTTTCATTCACTCTCCATTTGTAAAAAGCAGTCAATAATTTCATATCCATCATCTTTCATTCTATCAGTGAGTTCTTCACTATCACCAGAATAAGGCTGATTTTGAAGATCTTACCCTTGTTCATGTACAACCTTGTACTCTTTTATTAACTCATTCAAAGCCTTTTTTACCCTATTCACCAATTCATGTGCATTTTTTCATTATAATAAGTGATGTATTTAGCCCTTAAATAATTTATCTTATATCTAGGGTCTAATACAATAGCTATAAAAAAAAGTATGACATTTATCTTCCTAAGAGAACATCAATATTTGTCAAAATTTTCTTTCATTTGCTTTCCTATTTCATCCAAAGAAAGATCTTTACTATTTTGAAAAGTAGTCAAATCCTTCAAAATTCGCACCACCTCCGGAAAATACAAATTACAAGTACAATACAATGAACCGAATAATTTACAAGTGATATCATAGAATCTTTTAAGAAACTTAACAAGATTTGTTATTTCAATCAGATCAATCTCACTAAAATTATCCCCAAATTTAGTTAATAACTTAGGATCCACTTCCTATAATCTATCAAAGGCTTTTTGATAACCCACGACAATATTTAATATCAAATAAATTAAATTCCACCTAGTTGGGCAATCTAATTGTAATGATGAATTAAACTTGATATTCATTAGCTCACAACATTTTTTAAATAAATTCAACCTTTATGGGCTACGTCAAATATACTTAACAATATCTGTAATTCCTATAAAATAACCTTAAAAAACATCAAGACCATCCCTAACAATTAATTAAGGAATATAGCAAAACATCTTATGTGAAATGCCTCACTACCTAGAACAAATGCATTTTTCTTCATCAATTTTTTTTTTCAATTGTTGAATGGTAATATCATTAGATGATGCATAATCAACTGTTATGTGTATAACCTTACTCAAACCTCACTCTTATATGCAAAGATCTAAAACATTACTAATGTTGATCCCATTATAACTTTTAACAACAGACAAGTTCAAAATTCTTTTATGCATATCCCAATCTAAATTAATAAAATGGACTGTCAAACATAGATATGACACATTTTGAATACTTGTCCATATATATGTCGATGGTTGATGAAACTCTTTGACATTGAGAAGCAATAAAGGCACACAATTTTTTCTTTTCTTTAACAAACAAGGAGTAATAATCTCTAGTAATTGTGAATCTAGATGGCATATGAAATATTGGGGTCATAACTTTAACAAATTCCTTAAATCCTTCCCCATCAACAAACTTAAATGGGAGTTCATCCTTGATTATCATTCTAACTAAAGCCATCCTAGCTTCTTGTTGATTAAAGCTCCAAGAAAAGAATTTAGCACCATCATCTTTTTTAATTGTAGTATGAAAACTCAATAATTTTTATGTCTTTCTTTGTTTTTGTGTGCTTTATTTAACTCTTTTTTTAAAATCTACTGGATATTTTTAGCATGTATCCTTTAAAGGTCAGAGATAAGACACACTCTTTTATAAAATCGTGGCAATTTTTAGCTTGGAAAAAAGTGAGACAACTTGGAGACTTAGCAAAAAAATTTGAGTTCGAAAAGTGGTTTATACTTGGATACTATCTCATTAGGTAATACCCATTATATATTCTACATCACCCTAATTTCAGTATGATAGTTTATATACAAACACATACATCCATCACCAAATATATATAAATCAGGAATAAAGAATAATTTACAATTTTTACATGGTTTGCCTAGTAAATATATTCAAAAGAGAAAAAGTGCAAAAAAGTGAATTTAGTCTTAAATCTAATAAATACCCTACAATGCAACGGTTAGCATAAATATATCCATTCACATCATCCATACTATAATTAAACAATCAACCATAGCAAATAGGTGGTTGATGTTTTGTAAGCACATGGATCGCTCCAGTAATATAGTAATTAAGTAGGGTTATCGTTCCCACGAGGATTAGTTGTTGAGTACTAATTCACTTAGTTAATTATTTATCTAAACAAATTAAATTTATTTGGAATTGAATTTAACTAAACTAAACCCTAATAGCCAGAATTTACTAGTTTTCGAGTTACAAACCTGCAGCAAAAAAAAAATTTAAACACTCAAGACCCTCACAGGATTCATGTAATTTGATTAAACTAATAAAATGGTTCCAGAATCTCACCAATAAGATTACAAGGCAAGACTATCAGAAGGATGAGAGGAGGTTCACTCTCTGACCTTTGTGTGTGTTGTCTTTTATACCATTCGGAAAACAAATTATGGAAAAAAAAGTAACGAGCTAAAATATAAATAGATAATAACATTTTTAGTCTTATAACTTATATTATTTTTATAATTAAGTCTTATAAAAAAAATTTTACAACCAAATTTTATAAAAATTTTTAAAAAAATTTCGTTAGTCTCATCCGTTAATCAAAAAATTTTATATTAATCAACTCTTAAAATTATTTTTTTTTCATTTCAGTTTTAAAACTTTTAAAAAATGTTATTTTTATATTTTAAATAAGTAGGTTTTTTACTTTTTATTTATAATTTATTTTGTTATTTAAATTTCATAACAATTATATATCTCATTAAAATAATATCAAAAAATAAAAAATATTTTTAAATTATAAGTTTTATTAATAAGAAAATATGAAATTATTTAAATATTTATTAGTTATTTGTAAAATATGTAATTTTAATTAATATATCATATATGAATAATTTTTTTTATATTTGGATAACTTCAATTAGTTTTGTCAACATTATAATTTGTATTAGATTTCAAATAATTAATAAACTCAATTATATTTGAATTAGATATTTTTTAAATTAGGCTATTTTACAACAAATATTTGAAAAATCAAAATAAGTGAGCATTTGTAATTAGTAATTTTATTTGTTATTATAAAATATCAATAATTTAAGATAAAATAGAAGACTAATTATATTTAAATGTGAACCAATTATGTGAGACCTGCAACACGTAGTCTCAAACAAACCCATATATGTTTCCTAATAGAAAGAATAATAAAAAAATTATTTCAAGGACATAAATACATGTCATGCATATTTATACTCAACATACATCACATACATATAAGTAAGTGAAACAATTAATCAATGAAGTATAGAAAATTCTTTTTTTATAAGTCTGCGCCAGAGGACTGGCGCTCGCCAATCACTGGCGCTGGCCAGTAACTGAAGGCAGCTAGGGAGACTGGCGATCTCCAATCAACTGGCACCTGCCAGTGACTGGAGGCAGCCACATTCCTGCTTTCATTCATGTATTAACCAAAACTTTAACCTAATAACATTGCACACATAACATGTTTCGCTTCTCATATATATAGACACAAACCACTTATCTAAAATACATATATAAGCTCATCACATTCACAAATCCATATGAACTTCTCAAATCATATATATATACAACTCAAGTCATTGCTAGAATGCACATAACAACAACTTCTCAACTCAAACATTACATAATGCATAATACACAAAGCATTTCTAGCACAAATTGACATAGAGCCACAATGCTCATAACAACATCACCAAATGCATATGGTGCATGACAAATGAGGATGGGGTCGAATTCACCAAGCACACCTCGGGCCTCCGGAAATCACAAGTTAAGCAAGCATCAAGCTCTTACTAACTATCTCCTGAAAAATAGTTGCAAAGGGGGTAAGCTTGTGACTCAATAAGCAATTACTAATATAACTATACATATATCACTTCTCAAAAACTAATTAAGTGATATATATATAGATTAGGTATAAACATGAATTATACCTTAATTCCAGCACATACCAATCATATATAGAATTCTTGTTAAACATATACTAATATATTCACAACATATACCAAACATATACCAAATATATACACAAGTGATGAGTGTGAAAAACACATGTTTTAAGCACTTTATTTTATTGCATTTTAGGCTTATTAGTTGCATTAGTTAGTTAGTTTTTAGTTAATTTAGTAATTTAGTTATTTTGTCTTAATTAGTAGGATTTATTTATTTTTAGATAATTTCTTTTGTGTTTTGTTTTGTAGGATGTATTTGGATGAAGATTGGATCAATCCTTGAAGTTTGGATAAGCCAAAGACTCAAGATAAAGCCTTATCTACGTTGGGGATGAGTGTGGCCGTGTTTGGCCTTATTTAAAAGTAATGTTTGGCCATGCTACAGGTGGCACGGCCATGCCAAAATCGAGCACGGTCGTGCCACTCACAGAGC
>CATIWO010639290.1:0-21295 GCA_949673435.1 Macaranga tanarius
CCGACTTAAATATATATTTATTATAAAAATATTAAATAAAATATATTAATTAGAAAAAATTATACATAAATATTAAAATTATAAATAAAAAATATTTTTTTAGTTATATAATTAAAGAATAAGCTTAAAAAATTATAAAATAATAAATAAAAATTTTATTTAAAAATAAAATTAATTAACCGAACAACCGACCGAACTGAGTCAGTTCGGTTAATTTTAATTTTTTCTTTAGTTCGGTTCAATCATAATTCTCTCTTGGTCGGTTTTGGTAGTTTTTTAACCGAACCGATTGATGCTCAGCCCTACTCACATTGATATCTAATACTATTACTGATAGTTACTAGCTGATATTTAATAATTTTTTTTATATTGTTGTTAATATATTAAATAACTATTAAAATGTAATTTATTTTTTATATAATATTATATAATTTATAAATTTTTTAGTTATATAAATTATTTAAAAATAATTCATAATAATAGATAATAAATCATTATTGTAATATATATATATATATTATTCAAAATAATGATAATCTATGTAAAACTAATAAAAATTAAAATTATTATAAATAAAAATAACTATCAGTTGTATTTTAAAATTTTATCAAACATCTATAATTTAATTAACTATTTAAATCATATAAATCAAACATTTTTTAACATTTTTAAAAGAATCTCTTGAAACCGTTATTCAAGTTTTGACAATTATCATCTCTTTACTTGAATATATATATATATTTTACTAGAGTTATTGAAAAGTGATATGTTTTGCTTAAAAGGGTTTGGTTAGCATGCATGAGATGAGATCATGACCAATATAAGAAATGAATTCACTTTCAGCTGATGACATTTCTCCTTTGTGGATAGAGACATTGTATCTCTAACGAATCTAGTGTTTAACATACGTTGATTCTTGTTGTAATAGTACTCTCTACTTAGCTGTAGTTGGCTACTTAATTGCTACTTTCATCAACCATTTTACTGTATCATTGTTAAACTCAAGGCGACCAATGAGGTGCGTACAATAAGCAAGGTCCCATCATAACAATTATATATTCAGTTTTCACCCTTATAAAATATAGTATTTCTTGTATGTATTGTAGCAATATGATAAATAGTGATGTAATATAAAAAGTATTTTATCTCCAAGAAAAAAAAAAGATAGGCTCAAGGAGGGAGCAAACTTTCTTTGGCATGACATGTTTTTGAAAGTAAAATTCAAACTAACATTTAATATGTTACTTTTAAAATACAATAACCCTTTGATTAGATTATTTTACTCATTCTAACAGTAAAAAAATTGTTTTTTATTTATTTAAAATTATAAGCTACTTCTTTTAGAAAAATAATTAATTGATTAATTTTTGGGTAATGATAAGTAATTCGCACCGTGACATCGCGCGAATTACCAAATTACGGTTTTGACCATCCATTTTAACAAAAAGATAATTTTATATGTAAAATTATCTTTTTACCCCTAAAAAATTTTTCCTCCTTCTACAGTGCAGGGGGCAAACTGATAGTTTGTCCCCTCGCGTGATGTCTCGGCGCGAAACATCACACGTTATTCTTAATTTTTATAACTTTTTATTCAATACGGATTTTTATTAAAATGAACTAATTTTAGTAAAATGAAATAAATTTTTAATTATTAATTTGAACTTTTAAATTGAATAAATTGCAAAATTGTTATATTTTTAGTTATTTTTTTCATTTCTTTCAACATAACAACAAAGTTGCCAACATAAGTTATATTTTCTTTTTCTTAATGTCTCGCCGATTTTCAAAACACATTATTTTTGTACAGTTACATTATTTCCATACAATTGTTTGATCTTCAAAATTCATTATTTATACCTTTGTTAGAATGTGTCAAGAGAATAATCTTATACCATTTACATCCTCTTTCTTAATTGGAACGTTCTTCTTAATATGTGTCAAGAGTCATTGAAAAACTTTGATTTTTCTTTCTTAGAATAAATCAAGCTTATCAATGTCAAGTTTTTCAATCACTGTGCCGCATACTAGTGAAATTGTTCCAAGCTCATAAACAATACGAACATGTATATAACGAATTTCTAGCTATAGTCCATACTGATGTCATGGAGCTTTGAAATTTTAAGTTTAATTTATTATACTTTAAACATTTTTTCTTTGAATTTATCACTATAATATTCTATTTTTATATATTTACATATAAATATATAAACTTAATTTTTATTTTTCATTAATATTAATAACTAGTAATAATGATTTTATTAAAGTCACGTTTTTAAAAAATTCTAGCCGTCCAATATGCAATTCAATTAGCGTACACAGGACTCTAATTTGCAACTTATATAATATGAAGCTAATTGATTTAGTATTCTTCATTGTATTAATGTAAAAAAGTGTTGGATTGTGATTTTGTTTGAAGAAGGATTAATATTTTATAAATAAAGAAACTACCAATAATGTCATTAAAGTTATTGAAAAAAAGCTAATAATTTGATTAACCAGGCTGTGTACACCATAATTATAGATACATAATTCTTCCACCATCAATCACTGCCTAAATTGCAAACAGCTGTGGGGCTATAAATAGGCTAAAAGGGTAATGGAGAGTGATGCTTAGATTGTGCAAATAAAAATAAAATGAAAACCTGTAAACATGAAAATGAAATGGACCCAAAAGATAAAAGAATGCTTTAGGAATAAGACATGGCCTCCCACATTTGATTTTTTTTTTTTTTTTTTAAAAAAAAGACATGGCCCTGAAGTCAAATTCATGGCACCTTCACCTCACATAATTACAAAACTCTTTTGGGGTTTCCATAAGGCCACAGCTACACCTTATTTTATTAATGGTTTTTTTGGTTATAATCCCAATAATACTCTCTTCTTCTTATGTGTGTGTGTTTTTTTTTGAGCTTGTGAATTCTTTATGGGACCCTTTCAATTCTCATCCACACTATCCCCAACATTTTCTCACTTTTTTTCTGCACCATTGGTTGGTATTTTTGCTGCAAGTGAAAAATTGTGTGTTTAATTATTTTTGCATGCATGTATCTCTATTTTTCCATTAGATGGGGGCCAAAAGCCAAACAATCTCTATTTTTTGATGGAGTGTTTATTTTTCATTCTTCTAATAATCTTTCAATAAGATATGTTTATTAGGTGGAGGGTGAACTTTTAAAAATGGTTTTAAACAGATGATTAACTCATTGAGGGAATTCGAATTTAATATTTAAACACCAGCAAAAGTTCTGTTAAAAAACAGCATAAATTTGAATTTTATTTCAAGAAATTGAAATAGTCAAAATACAGCATAAAAAAACAGCAATATACACTTAGACATATAACACCATAATATAATATACATGAAAATTAAAAAAATGGTGAATCAATAATTTTTGTTTGGGAATAAGCCATGCTAATTTAGCTTCATTCCTTTACTAGAGTATAGAGTCATTTAATGGAGATTGATAGATTTGTTTTTAGAGAATTTGACATATTTCTTAATGGTAGAATTCAAAAAATAATCAATAACAAATATTTTACTTTGAAATTAAAGTTTTTCATCTAAATTTTTTCATTCACCCAAAAATTTAATAATTAATTTTAAAATAAACAATAAAAAAATTACCATTGACTACAATAACAAAATGTTTAATGCAAGTCTTAACTAGCACAAAACTAAATATATAATACAAAATAATTGGCTACTTTATTATCAACATCAACAAAATTGGTAAAAGACGGTGATATTTTTAAGTTTACTTGAATGCTTTAAAAAATTTAAAAGGAAAGCTTTGATTTGATTAAATTTAAATGCTTTAATTGTTGGATAAGCAAAGCAAGCATCAAAATTCAGGCAGGCTCAATCCAAAAAGAAGTAAAATAAAGAAAAAAAAGAAAAAAGAAAAAGGATGTAAACAATAATGGATTCCAATTTGCTGGTTCTCAGTCTCCCATAAAACTTCAACTAAAAATGTCCACTCACACACTCTCACAACAACAAGACAAACCATAGCCCACCTAACTACCCTTCTTTCTTCTTATTTTTTTAATCTCTCTTTTGAATTTAATTAATAAACAAATTGAACCCATTAATCAAAAATCTCTTCTTTCTTCATTGATAAGTGATAACTCTAAATCAAAATCATATCTCTCTGCTTTTCCCTCTCTGTTTCTGAAACTTGTTAATCTTTCTACAACATTTCATTTCATTTCTGTTATTGTTCATTGTTAAGTTACATTCTTTTTTTTTTATTCTTCTCTGTAAAGATCATGTCAGTTTTTACAGAGACTAATTCTACTTCAGCAATAACAGAGCAAATCAGGTTAAGAAAACCCAGAAACCAATTCCACCACCACCATCACCACCATCAAGAAGAGTTTCCCATTTCACCTGGGGAACCAGAAACAGATCCAAACCCACACATTTCTCGGTCCTCTAAATCTGCAATTTCCTCTCTTTTCCTCTCCCCATTTTCCATAAACTCCACCACTGAACCCACCTCCACCAAGAAAAAAGGCACTGCCTTTAGGGGCCTAGGATGCACAGCAGGTGCAGCCCAGCAAGTGTCGGTGCCGGCAGTGATACGGTCATCGGCTGAGTGGGAAGGGAAGAGGGTAAAGAAGAAAAAGAATCAACATAATCAAAAGCAGCAGAAAATGAAGAAGGATAGTTTAAAGATTTGCAGTGAGAATATGCTGCAGATGAGTGTGGGTGATGGGAGCAACAGTAATAGTAACTGTGATACCAATAATCATAATACGAATAGTAGTAGTATTGGGAGCTTCAATTCTGGGAACTGTATGGTTATGCAAGATGTGTGGTGTGGACCTGGAATTGGGTTTTCTGCTGATGCTGTTGTTGGGTCTGTGGATTGCGTTGTGGCTGCTCGAAGGATTCATAACAACAGCAACAGCAACAGCAACAACAATAATAATGCTTCTTCTAGCAGCAGAGGGAAGATTGATGTGGAGAAAATTAATCAAAGAGAAAGAGAAAGGGAGAGGGAGAGAGAGAGGGAGGTATTATTTTTCTTTATTTTTTTTGAGCAAATTTTTCTTGTTATCTTTTTCGGAGTTTTGGAACTGATGGTTGATTTGATTGTCTGTTAAGAAGATCATTGAGACTTTTGACTCTTTGTATGCTTTGAATTCTTAAATTTTTATCTATTTATGAGTGTTATATTTATTAGGTTAATTATTGCAATCCAATAGTCTAAACCTATCCAGGATTCATATAATTGTTTGGATTAATTTTTATATTTGGTGTATCACTGGCAGAGAAGCAGAGTAACCCTTGAAGCTCCTTCTGCTCCTGTATTTGTTTGCTCATCCATTTCCAACTTCTCTTGATTTGGTGATTTGTTTTCTTTTATTTTCAATGGAAAATATGTAATTGGTTTTTTTTTTTTTCATTTTTTGTTATAGAATATTTTTTTTACAAAATTGCTGCTTGTACGTATAATTTTCATTAGTTACTAACAAAGGCTTCTATTGGTCCAAAATTGTGGACCCCACATATTTTAGGAGGGTTAGCTTATAGGGAATTTGTGATAAGTACTTGAGTTTGAATTGAAGTAGGACACTTTCTTGGATGCGTATATAGAATTTGTTTGAACTAATAATTGATTCACTTTGTTTTTGGTCAATATTTTTGTGTTCTCTGCTTGCTTGTTTTCTTCCACCTTCTTGTTTTCTCTGATTCCTTGTTCAATACTTGTGTCTTTTTATGAGAAGCTGATTCTGTTTTATCAATCTTTACAGCGTGCTTCTTGTTTAGGGAGGCGAGCAGCAGTGAACTCAGAAACTCTTTCATTTCTCGATACTGACTCTGTTTTTGTAACATCTCGCCCTGAACCAGAAGTTTTTGGGAGTAGGTATTATCGTCATGTTCGACATCCTTCCCCTGATGGACTCACTGAGGTGTGTACACATTGCTCAGGATTTTTATTGTTATGTTTTATAAGCTGGTATTCCAGTGTTGTATAATTGGAGTAGAATTCTCTTGGTGACTCCTCTATATTCTAGATGAGTCCCCTTTGCTCCTTGTCATGAGAATGGTCTATCTTTTAAAATATTTTACTTTGTAGAACACTCATGCCAATATATTAGCTAGTTTTATTTTGGGAGTGAAAGGGGTTCTTAACTTATATTTTAAAATTTATTTTGGTCGCTTTTTCTCATCATAGTTGAATAAAGAGATGGGAAATCATGGCACACATTTTTTTTTTCTCTGTCATGTTCTTCTTTTTGATACCGGGATTAACTTGTAATGTGTTTGAGGCCTGTAAAGTTCTATTGTCTATATTATATTGCTTAGTGTTCAAATATTGAGACAAGGGTAGAATCTGTTCTTTGGGTAAAAAGATACATATGAAGAGGAAATATTGTCCTTATGATAAATAAATAAATGGACTTAAAATTTGACAAATTTGACATTCATTTTTCTAACTTATGGGACTATAGAGGGCTTGACTCCTCAAGTGGATGCCTTCATCAATTGTTGGATTAGTTTAATAGCCTAGATCATTATAGGATAGTGATAATGGAAGTCCATGGATTAGTGCTAGAATTAGAAATTTATCTTTAGCAGATGTAAGCTTTTTTTATACTGATGCTCTTTCAGTTGCAAACTGAAATGATTGAACTGCCTATATATATACACACACACATATCCAGGTTACATTAAAGAGATTGAAGGGGTACTCTTACTGGCTTATAAATATTTATTTACATGTGAGTGATGGTTATTGCATTTTGGAACTATTTATGGAAAGAAATTGAGAGCCATGGTTGAATTCTATTGTATTTGTAACTGGGTAACCACAATTGTGGAGGGATTCTTATTTTGACTCATGTATTTTATCTGATCTTTTTTGGATCCATGTGCTTTCCTTTTATCTCAACCTCCTGTTTCCCGGTTTTAGTGAGATTAAATCCTAGTATTTGTTACTCACTTTTGTGAGATGCTACCAATTGTGTGTAGGGCTACACTATGCTAATGTGATTATTCATGATAAGTCACCAAAGCAGTATTTTATGCTAGCAGTACATTATCCATGCTCTATATGTAAATTTGCAATAACCAATGACAAATATTTTCACATACTTTTTTTTTTTCAGTTAAAATTTTTATTGTGTATAGTAACATATGTAGTTTATTTGAAAAGACTACTTGTTTCTGATGTTTTTGTCTGTTGAAAATTACTTGTATCTACTATAAAGGTAGTTGATGTGTGCCTGGAAATGTGCATGTTCATTTTATAATTAGCTGATCTAATATGAGAGAATTAGATAGTCACACTAGGAAAATGGAAAAGTTGTAGTATGGTGACAAGTATTATGCATTGCTTGGGAAGTATTATCATACAACTTTTTGAACTTTGGATTACATGCGTGTAGTGTTTGAAATGAGAAAAGTTAGGGTTTTGCAAGGGTTTCTTTATTGAATATTATGAATGTTTTCAATCCCATGCCATCTCATGCATTTTACTGTAGTGACAATTTGTGTTAGTGTGCCTAATTGACTTACTGTTGAGATCACTTGGTATTCAAGACACTTTACATCACTTAATGGCCAATTGCAGATTATGATGCTTCAGAATAGTATCATGATGGGTGGAAGACTCGACCAGTTTAGTGACTGGAGACTGGACATTGATCACATGTCATATGAGGTGTGTTGCGTTCCAATATTTGCATTTTAAATTCTTTATCTGGTTATTGTAATTGGTGAGTTTTGCATTGGATACAAAAGGAAAAATGCAAAGGGTTGGCTTACTCATGCGACAATGCTAAATTTTAGCACCATTTTGGGTATTTTGGCTTAATGGATTTAAATACTTGAATAAATGGTACTTGTCTTTTTGGCTTAATGTATTTAACTACTCGAATAATTGGTACTTGTCTTGCTTACTTGATATGTTTGAATCTTTAAATTACTATGCATGGCCGGTCATTTAGAATTTATTTCTTCTGGTGCTAACAGCAACTGCTCGAGCTTGGTGAAAGAATTGGTTATGTGAGTACTGGACTGAAGGAAGATGAGATTGGCAAGTGTGTTAGGAAAATTAAACCTTCAATTGTCAACGGCTTACCATCACGCTTACCCATGATGCTGGATAAAAAGTGCAGTGTTTGTCAGGTGAGTGGAAATCTACTTGGTTAGTTCTTGTTGCTTTCATTTTATGTATTTCCTTATATCTATAAACCACACATTTTATGTGTTCTTTTGTTTAAGAGTATTTACTGTATCCTTTGCATTTACATTTCTCTATACAGGAGGAATTCGAATCAGATGATGAGCTGGGGAAGCTGGATTGCGGACATGGCTTTCATGTACAATGTATAAAGCAATGGCTTGCACAGAAAAACACTTGCCCAGTCTGTAAGACCGAACCTGTGGCTCGGGGATAGGTGTTCATCATCTCTTTGGGTGGAGAGTTTCAAAATTGCTGCTCTTTGCCCCCTCTCTCTACAAGATGTATAGGTCTACCATTATACATAATCTTGAATTCATTCATTGGTGTGAAGCTTCAAATTTTCTTCTTGAAATGATAGGCCACCCTTAATGGGAAAATTCAGCAGGTTAGTGCTGTTTGAAATTAACAGTACTGGAATGTGACGGGAATCATAGTTTGGTAGGTGATTGAATGGAATGTGTGCCAGATTCCATGTCCTTTTTTTTATGGTTACATGCTTTTGAATACATATGTGTGTGATCAGTGATCTAGTACATGAAAATTGATAGCTCAAAAGCAGTCAGAATGTTTTATTTTCAGTTGAGTATATATAAGCCAATTAATAACTAGCAGGTCCAAGATTGATTCCAAGGGTCAGGGATTTGTTCATAAGTGGCTGCACCTACAGCTTAAGTAAAAGCTGTCCGGTGGAAAGGTACGGAACCAGTACGGTACATGATGTACTTATTCAAACCTATGAGATTATAAAACATATATATTAAACAAATTGAAACTTTCATAAAATTTCAAAATAATAATAATAATTGTTGCTAAAATTTAGTTGCGTTGGTGATAGGCTTTACTCATTCAGAGAGATGCAGGAGGATGAGATTCAATGCTTCCTTTGTAATAATTTTTTATGAATCAAACACTTTTTTTTCTTTTTTTTTTTTTTTTTTTTTTTTACAGTTTGCATTTTTCCAATTGAAATTTCATCTTACAATTCAGGAATTGAAATCTCACCTTACACTTCAGAACAAGAGCTGCCTGCAAAGCCACTAATATTGCATGAATGGAACTGTACTAAAATCCTAGTCATTCTAAGAGGTTTGCCTCTTACTCACAAGAATATAATAATCTTTAAGTTGAACACAATCTAAAGGAAAATTAATATCAATTGCATTAGGCAATCAAATAGAAGGAAATAAATTAAGCAAATTACAATCAATGGACATATTATGAAGCTTTGCGTCTGTCTATATGCACAATCCCTGGATTACACCATCCATGTAAGTTATATGATCCTCGAGCCATTCCAATAAATATTAACAAAAAAGACATTGTAAAACTTTGGACTCGTGGTTGCATCCCATCCCATCTTGAGCTGACTCCGTTGACATGAATGGTGCTCATTATTCTTATTACATTTCTGTGACATAGGATACTATAACAACAGTAAAAATAGAAAAAAAATAAAACACACAAAATTAGATGAAAAACTTTAAGTTGAAGAAAAATCACAAACAAAAGAGGAGGAATTTATTAAATCAAAAAATTGAGTACAAAAGGTGTTTAGTACAACTACAGTATGATTCTCATAGTACTCTAATTTAGTACATCATAATTTATATATGCAAAAGCAAAGATAATAAAACAAGTCAAAAAAGAATAACGCAGGTCCGAGTGACACGGCTGTGTCTCAGACCGTATTCCTCTTTTCGAAACTTCTCAAATTACATCACGGTCATGTAAGTAAGGGATACGTCAGTATTTCCTTCTGAATGCCTTCTAGATTGACAAAACATATCTCTACCGCGGAGTCCTTCCACTACCCCCACAGATTTCCTGAAAAATTCAATATTTCGTTTTCACCAAAATAATCACACCACAAATTCTCGAGGCAAACGAACATAATTCAGGTCACAAACTCTAACTATTTCTTTGAGCGTCTAGCATCTATACTTTTCACCTGCACCTAGGGGTGAACTAAAAATGGCTAAAAAATATTTGAAGAAAGCACAAACAATATTCACGAAATCAAATTGGCGTATACATCTGATTGAAGGTCTATTTCACATACATCGTTCATAAATCCAAAATAATACATGCATTGAATTTGTCTGGATCCAGACAGAACTGTTAAGATGGCAACACACCCTATGTCATCAAAACAACGCATAGGCTAGATTTGTTTTCAAGAGTATCTCACTAGTAGTAATAATCAAAGTAAATTTTAGTTATAATAGCAAAGCAAAAACAATCTTTCACACTTACTTTTTGCCTTGAAGCATGTGAAAAGCGAAATAGCATGAACTGGAGTGAAATTTCTTTTGATGAGGCTCTAATCTGTAGAAGAGAAAAAGGAAATTACAAAATATCCTAAGAATAAGTACTTCAAAACAAACTGGGCAATGGAGAAATTGCTATTGCTCATTAATTTCTACCCTCGAAACTATATATATTTATAGCATGCAGGCATTTAAAGAGAGGATGCATGCATAAAACAACAATTGGATTCTTAACAATAATAAAACCTTATCCCAAAAACTGCATTCAATTCTTAAATATTTAGCACATACAATTATATTGAAAGAATTAGAGATCAATTTCTTGCATATGATAGGAATAGGTTCATAGTTGTTAAGGATAATATTATTGTTCATATGTAATAAAAGAAGACTAATATGGAAAAAGAAAATAAATGGTGAGGACATTCATAAAATTGAAAAAAAAAAAGAAAATAAATAGAGGAGAACACAAAGAGAATTATAGGTGAAAAATTATGCACCTGAACAAAATGAAGAAGCAAATACTACTAAAGAGAGATTAATTTGATCAGTACTCTTCTTCCTTGTCTTCACGTTCTTGAAAATATTGGATGAGCACCGCACTTCAATACTGGTTTATCTTCATTATCAAAGAAGCGAAATGTGGCCTCGCTTATATGGCCAATATCATGTGATAAGAGAAATCCTGATGAGGGAAATCTTGCATTGCTTATATGGTCAGTATCATGTAGTGTGTTTTCACACCAGAGGAACAGGTTATCTGATTGAGAGTCCTCATCATAATTACCACTTCTACAATAATAATGTTTTTGGTGGCTATTTCGAGACAAGTCTGTTAAGGTGACAGAACATCTTACAGATGAACAATCAGCATTGGATGAAAGGACAGCGCATAGAGAGACACCGATCAACTGGTCCTCGCGATCGAGTGTGATGGACAAAGATGATCCACTCTCATTCTTATACATCATCCTCTCCGGCATTTCACTTCCAGCCACACATAACTTGCATTTATTATGTACAAATAAAAACTTCCATTTATTCTGTAGAAAAAAAAAACAAATGAATTTAGATGATCTGATACAGTTAGTTGATTTGTAAAGTCAGCAGAGCAGAGAAAGAGAGATATATACCTTCTTATCATTAGACAGATGATTGTACTGAAATACATGGTCCACGATTGTTTTAGATATCTCCTGCTTTAAAATGATGCAGTTAACCAATTCTAAAGCACGAGATGGCAGTACAGCAGTTGATACTGATTCCAGACAGGTGCAGTTTGATGCTTTTAAAATTTGTAGAGCTGATGGAAGCTCTGGTAAATCTTTAAGGCTCTTGCAATCTGTTAAATAGAGATTTTTCAACTTAGGAAGTTTACTGATGCTATCAGGTATGCTCGTGAAATTATTTCCACTCAAGTTTATATCTATCAATGACGTTACAGAGCAGAGAACTTCCGGAAATTTTGACATATGACAGCCGTTTAAATTTATTACCCGTAAATTGGGCAAATCATTCAAAGAAGGCAATTTCAAACCTTTGCAATCCGAGCAATTCAATACCTCCAATTTATGCAACTGACAAATGGAGTCTGGTATTTCTTGTATGCCACTTTTGGCTGCATTAAGCGATCTCAAATTTTGTAAATTTTCATATTTCTTTGTTGGGAGTTGATGGAGATTCACACAGTTTGACACATCAAGATCCTCAAGAGATTTGATATCGCAAATGGAGTCCGGCAATTCTTGTATGCCACTGTTAGCTGCCTTAAGCTTTCTCAAATTTTGTAAATTTCCAAACTTATCTGGGAGTTGGTGGAGATTTACACAATTTGACACGTCAAGATTTTCAAGAGATTTGAGATTACAAATGGAGTCCGGTAATTCTTGTATGCCACTTTCATCAGCATTAAGCTCTCTCAAAGTTAGCAAATTTCCAAATTGTTTTGGAAGTTGGCGGAGCTCCATACAATATGACACCTTAAGAACCTCAAGAGACTTGAGATCGCAAATGGAGTCCGGTAATTCTTGTATGCCACTTTTATTTGCATTAAACTCTCTCAAAGTTGGTAAATTTCCAAAGCTTTTTGGGAGTTGGCGGAGCCCCGTACAATATGACACCTTAAGAACCTCAAGAGATTTGAGATCGCACATGGAGTTTGGTAATTCTTGTATGCCACTGCTAGTTGCATTAAGCTCTCTCAAAGATCGTAAATTTCCAAAGTTTTTTGGGAGTTGGCGGAGCTTCACACAATATGAAACATCAAGAGCCTCAAGAGATTTGAGATCGTGAATGGAGTCTGGTAATTTTTCTATGCCACTGTTAGTTGCCTTAAGCTTTTTCAAAGTTTGTAAATTTCCAAAATTTTTTGGAAGTTGACGGAGTTTCACACAATTTGACACATCAAGATCCTCAAGAGATTCGAATTCGCAAATGATATCTGGGAGACTTGCCAATCTTGAGCACTCCTTTAAATCAAGACTTTGAAGACCCTTTAGAGACTCAAATTTTGCTGACAACTGTTTAACTTTATCTTCACTTAAATGCAATTCATCCATCTGCCCAAGAAGAAAAAAGTAAATATGCAATTCTTTTATATTATGTGGAATCTTCAAATGACGACGAAGGTTTTTGAATCTTGTCAAATCTACTTTAGTACTCTGACTCTCAGCTTCAACCGACCAAGAAATCTCTTCCAAACATGAACATCCATCCAAATTGAAATAGCAAAGCTTCCCAGCATTAGAAAAATCCACTGAGATTAGGTCATATGAGTATCTAACATCAATCCATTCCAAATTTTTAAAACTCTGCAAATATGAAAAAAAAAAGTAAGTATAAACGTTTATGGAAAACATCATTGGTGCTCATTCTACCATGAAGGAAGTCTTTCTTTTCTTCATCAACTTACAATAATGCCCTCAAAATAATGTTCTTTTATAAGATAGCTATCAAGTGGTATCAATGATTTTCACTTTAATTTATCTAAACAGATATTAAAAATTAACATTCAAAAATACATATATCTTCAAATATTAGAATTTTTAAACTAAAAAATTTTAATTTGAATATCATAAATAATTTAATTTTTTTATAAAAATTAATAAAAGAAATATCTATTATGAAAGGTATAATTGAATCTCTTAATAAAAAAAGTTTTATATGATATAATATACAATTGACTCTCTAACAATTAAAACAGTTAGTGGATTTAAAAATTATTTTTAATTAGAAGTATTAGCTCATTGAGTTAATAAAGCTTGATAACTATAATATAATCCTGACGTATTTAAATTAACTTGTATAAATAAATTCAATATTAATTAACTACTAGTTAGCCTTTTTTTTAAAAAAAAAATACTTCATCCAAATATTTTTTAAAAAATGACGCTATTTACAAAAAAATATAATAAAAAATTATTATCTTGAAGCACATTATTACAAATAAATCTTTTATTATTACTATAATTTTTTTTTTATATTGTCTTATGTTTATATTAGATTTTAGTCATATTCCAAAAAATTATGTAAATGATAATTAAATAATTATTATTGGTATCAAAATCACGTTTAAATTTTTAAAAATATATATACCAATCATTCGTTTTAAATTATGAATAGTTATATTTTTGGACAAAATTGTATAATACATTGGGATAAATATGATAAATTATATACATGGCTGAATATAATTTACCTAAATATAATAATAACTATAATTTTTCAATCAAATATTCTCTTTAAGGACTAAAAGCATTTTCACTAAAATTTATTAAGTATTAAAAATAGAATTAATAATAATTTTGCATGTAACGAAGTTGGTTTTTGAAAATTTCATTAATTAATGAAATTATTACTTTATTAAATATTAATTACAAGAGGAGTGATTGTATATGTCATAATTTGACATCATATAAATTAATAAAAATATTATGTTTTTATTTTATAAATTTTGAAAGATATGACAGATTTTATAAAAATTTTGTAAAATAAATATAAAGTATTTTCTGTTATTTAAAATTTTCAAAGAAAAAGGTACAAGTTATTATTATTATTTTTTTGGAATTTTCTTTCTTATGTAATTTCAAATTTAAGTGACTAAATATTATGACTTTAGGGTCATGTAATCTATTTTATAAATACTTATAAAAGATTAATTTTTTACCATATAAAAATTAAAAGTTTTTAATTCAATTTTTTTTAAAAAAATAATTTTCTTATTAAAACTTTGTTTATTACTTATTTGTGGAAATAAAGGTTTTAATTGTTATATATTGTAAATTTTTAAAGTGGATTTTTTAGTGTAATTTTTTTAATAATTATTAAAAAATATTAATCTACGCAAATAACAATTAGAACACAGCTATTTTATTTAAGGCCATTGTTGTTAATAGATAAATATAATGAAAAGAGGTGGTGGCTGCTGAAAAGTGTCTACTGATCATAGAAAGCCATAGCAGAACATGGAGGAGCAGCAATAATTAAATATAAATCTACGCAACTATTCAGAAAAGAAAATACGTACCTCATTCAAATTCCCAAGTTTCTTAAGCTTGCTGTGTCGCATGTGAAGTTCAACAAGCTTGTCTAGACAACAATTTGATGGCAAATATTCGAATGGGTAAAATTGCCAGTACAGGTATCTTAGAGTGTTAGGAAGGGATACCAGTCCATTAGGAAAAATTAAGGTTGATGGAAGAGTATATATTCGGAGGAATCTCAATTTATGCATCTTCTCGAAGGCCGTACAACTTATTTCAGCTTGTTTATTAATCTCCAACATATTTAGTGATATGCCTTTCACTTCTGCAGAATTAAATCCTACATCATGATACGTGTTCACAAAAGACTTTCTTGATAGCAAAAGGCATTGAGTCATGAAATTAGCTCGACTTCCCTTCTTCAATTCTGCTCTCTCCTACACAAGACATAGTTTAAAACTTAAGATCCTAATAACCAAATATGTACACATAAGAATTAGAAAAAATTAGAAAATGAATAATGAATAGATTATTGCAATGTTTTTATTCTACTTCTTACCGAATCTTTTCCCAAGACATCAATAATTTCCTCATATTTCCACAGTCTGCTTCGCTCTTCAACCTTCTTACTTTCTTGGACAACAATCTCTCTCCCCATTTGCTGTAGCAAGTCATGCATCGTTATACAATAGCCACTAGGATACACATCAGAATTAGAACGCTTTCGTGTTATGAGAGATTTTTGAATTAGGCGTTGTATTCCAATCTCAGCATTGAAACCAGAGCAATTTAAGATTCTTTTCAATATATTTTCGTCCCTCCATTTGAAAAAGCATGCAATGTCAAGAAAAATCCCCTGTTCATCTGTGTCTAGTCTATCATAACTTATCCTCAGAATTTTTTGAATACCCTTATCGGGATAGTCTTTTACTTTTTTCAGATAAGCTTCCCATTCATCTATGCTTCTATTAATTAGATCGGAGCCCAGAACAATCAGAGTTAGAGGAATGCCTTGAGCATACTCTGTTGCCCTTTTCGACAGATTCATATATTCTTCTTCAGGATAATTCAGGTGGAAGGCATGCCAACTGAACAACTTAAGAGCTTCACTATCACTTAATCCTTCAACTGGATATATATGTACCTCTGTGTGTACAATTTTAAGCACTTGGCTATCTCTGCTTGTTACTATAATTCTACTACCAGGACAAAAGAAATCACTTTTTCCTAGCAGCGACCTTAATTGCATAGAATCATTCACATCGTCCAAAACAATAAGGACCTTTTTGCATCGGAGCCTTCTCACAACGGCAGGTTCTAATGACTGGGGCGTTCTAATTTTTAAATTCTTTTCTCCTAATAATTCACCAAAGATTTCATCTCGCAAATCTTTTTGTCGTTGGTTTTCAAACGCTTCCCTCACATTTGCAGCAAAATAGTGAGTATCAAAATTGTGGTTGATTTTGTTGTAGACCTTGTCAGCAATGGTTGTTTTACCAATACCGCCCATACCCCAAATTCCTACTAGGCGCACATGATTTGTTAACTCAATGCTAAGTAAGGATTCTACTTCTGAGACGCGCCAATCAATTCCAAAAAAACCATCACTTTCATAATCACTTGGATCCAAGGTCTTTAGGTTCGCACTAACAAAATCAACAATTTCATCAACTAACATGGATTCAGGCCTAACCAACAAAAGAAAAAAATGAAGTAATTTATACAGTTCTAAAAGTCCTGTAATGAATTCAAGCCTAACAGGAAAGTATACAATTCATTCAAAATAACAATATTATAAGGAAAGCAAAAAAATTAATTAGATAAAAATAAAAATTAAACTTACTTAGTCTCAGATGAAACAAAACCTGCCATGAGGCTAATTTTTCTCAAAGCATCGCTCCAGTTATCGACCTTCTTCAAACAGCGGTCGAATTGCTTCCTGTGCTGGTCGAAAGCTGTTTTAAAATCCTCTTCCAGATTTTGAACATGAGAAGGATCTACGCCGTAGAAAACAGGCAGAATTATTTTATCCTGTTTTTGGTAGCAGTCGTATATTTGAGCTGATTCATCTAAACACCAAGTGGAGTGTGGATAAGTTTTAGAGAAAATGACTATGTATATATATGAATTGTTGATAGTATTTATGAGCGCTGCTGAGATCTCTTCTCCTCTTCGGATCTCTGTATCTATGAAAGCGTTGACATTTCCTTTTTTCTTCAGAGCACTGAGGAGGTGACTGAGAAAAGTATAGCGTACATCCTCTCCGCTGAAGCTAATGAATACATCATATTGCTCTCCATCTTTTGATGAAGAAGAAGAAGAAGAAGCGGCCATCCCTATGACGATCTCAAACCAAAAACCAGAAAATGGACACACAGAAAGCGAAATGTAAATGACAGATTAAGTTTGGATCTAAAGGAGAAATGATATACAAATTTCAAACAGAAAAGACAATGAAAAAGTAAATTTCTTACGAATTAGATATTAATTAAGAAGATGTGCCATAAACGTCTTGCTATTGAATATTGATTTACGGAAATTTCTTTTTTAATTAATTTTTTTTAGTGAAAGACTTTAGCTGTTGTTTGTTTGTTTTATTTTATAATAAATGCAATTACCATTTTGTTTTAGTGGACCTGAGAGAGTTGACATTGCAACTTCAAATTCTTCCTAATAAAAAAGGTATTAGGTAAAATACCATTTTGTTAAGAGAGATATTCTTTTTTTTTTTTTTGAACGAAGAGAGATATTCTTTTTGGTACAATACAAAAAGGTGTAATCCTTCTTCTTCATCATACTCTCTCTCATTTCCTTCAATGTCCATAAAGCCATTTTCTGGTGATAAACCAGACTAGATCTTCTCATTCCCGTTCTAATCCCATCATCATGAAGATTCATGATTAGAACGAGAATAAGTTTGATAGGAATGGGCCTGTTTATGTTGGGTCCTTAATGTATCGTTAAGTCTAGTGCAGATTTTGTTACATGGGTTGATGCTGCATTTGTCGATGAGCCTTCAATTTCCGTTGGTATGGGCTTTCATTCACTGGATTTGGCAATAGGGATGGACAGTTTGTGGTGCATGGGGCTGTAGCCTTGGTATGGTTATGTTGTTGTGGGTGGAAATGAGCCGAGTCGAGTTGAGTTGAACTATAATTAGTTTGGGTTTAATTCATTCTAAATGATTTGAGTTCAAAATAAGTTCGCTATGTTGTTTGTTGTTTCATAAATTATGTATGGTTCAAATGAGTCTAAAGAAGTTTAAAATTATTTTAAAAAATATAACTATAAAATTAAAATTCTTAAAGAAAAAATTAAAAATACATTATTTATTAAATAAAGTATAATGTATTTAATAAAAATTATGATTTTATTTTACTTTGCTGAACCACTCTTATCCTAGCAATATATTAGCTAGTATTATTCTGAGCATGAAACAAGGGTTGTTCTAATTAACTTATATTTAACATTTATTTTGCTTGCTTCTTCTGGTCATAGTTGAATAAAGAGATGGGAAATCATGGGACCCATCCTTTTTTTTTTTTTTTTATCATTTCTTGTTCTTATACCATGATTAACTTTGAATGGGCTTGAGGCTTGTAAAGTTTTATTGTCTGTATTGTCTTGCTTAGTCAAATGTTGCCTTCAACCTATTTTTAAAAATTCAGACAAAGGGAGAATCTATTGTATGAATAAAAAGATAAAGGAAAGTTATCATAAATATCTAATTTTTATACTTTTATTACTTAAAAACCTCAAATTTTCTAAAATTATTTCATGCCTTTTTTTTTTTTTTTTCTTGCATGCCCCATTTTTTTTGCCCCGTCTTTGTTCTTTTTTCTTTTTAGCAGTTTTTTCGCTTCCCATTTTTCAGAAAGAACCATCAATCTTAATCTTCTAAAACTACTGTCGTTCTTTTTTTTTTTAATTTTTGGTTGCTTTTAAAAATTAAATTTTTTGATACACATTTTGGTAGTTTGAAATCTTCTCCTTCTATATCTGAAAAATTTAAGAAACCTAAAAAACGTGATTTGAAAAAAGAAAATTTTAGTAGTGAGAAAATGGTGAAGAAATCAATTTGTAAGAGTGATAAAAAAGTTGGTATGAAGAAGGATGGTGGTTCTGATAGTATTAATGCTTCTGGTAAGAAAAGGGCTTCTGACGTTCATGATGTAGATGAGAAGAAAATGAAGAAAAAAGTGAAAGTTACAATAGATGAAGAAGTTGGTGCTGGTGTTGTTTCTTTTAAGGTTTTTTTTTTTGTTGATTTCTGTATATTTTTAGTTTATTTTTTATTTCTAATTTTTGTTGCTAGTTATGTTTCTTAAAAAGGTATTTGTTGTTTTATTTTTGCTGTTTTTTTATTTGTTGGTTTATTTTTTATTTTTTATTTGTGATTTTTTAATTTTTTTTATGACACCTTTGTTGAGTGTTGATGATTATTTTTTAGCAAAAATTAGTTGTTGTTTGTCTTATAATGTTATTTCTCAGATTAAGAGTGTTTTAAATGAGAATCAATTGAATTGATTTCGTAGTACTTTTTTTGGTTATTTTCTTGATTTACTAAAATTTAAAGTTTAATGTCAGTTGATTCATTGTATTTTGTTGAGAGCATTGAGACAACCAAATATGTTTGAGTCTTGGTTTGATATTTGTGGTAGGAGGTTGAAGTTTATTATAGAAGAGTTTGCTCTTATTTCATGTTTGAATTGTTCAGAAGATTATAGGAATATTTATAGTGAGAATAATAGATTGATTGAGAAGTATTTTGATGGGTTGAAAACAATCAACAAGCACAATGTGCAGGAGTGTTTTATTTCTAAGCATTGGAATTGTGATGATGATTGTCTTAAGATTGCTGTTATATATTTCATTGAGTTATTTTTATTTTTTTCTTTTTTAGATAGATTGGTAAGTAAGAGAACTTCTGATATTGTGAAAAATAGTTTTTATAATCAATATCGGTGGGGTAAGGATGTTTATGATATCACTTTGGAGTCTTTGAAGGGAAAGACTACTGGGAAGGAGAAGAAGCATAATGGATTTTTTTTATAGATTGAATGGTTTTTCGTATGCTTTTCAAGTATGGTTTTATGAGTGTTGTCCTTTTGTTATTGATAAGATTTGTGATTTCAGTGGTGGAAATATACCTCGTATTCTTAATTGAAGATGTAATTTGAATCGTAATTCTAAAGTGTTGGTGCAGATTATTTTCAACGAGTCTGTAAAGAAGGTATAAATTTTGTTTTTAGTTTATGTGTTTGAGTTTTTTTTTGTTTAATTTTTTTGTTATTTGTTTTTAATGATTTTTTTATAGTTGAAGTTGAAAAATATTTCGGCTAATGCTGAAGAGAGACAGAAGTCAAGTTTGGTGAAATTTTTTGATAAAAGTAAAAGAAAGACTACTGAGGATTTAGATGATGAATTTGTTGCTGCTGCACCATTTTTCAAAATGTTCCCCGACTGTTTGACTATGACTGACAACGTTACTTTTAAAATTCAATAGCCGTCGTGGTTATCGTAGTTAAGCCGTGGTCTGTTGTCGCTATCAAAAGTTCAAAAGACTCACTTTTCTTAGTTCAAACATGAATACCTTTTCTTTCTTTTCTTGGTGATGCCTTTTTACTTATGTCAGCAAATCATTCTTTTTCTTTTTTTTTTATCTAATTAGAATCTTAAACTAAAAAAAATTAGCTGCTCAATTAGTAGCATTGAGAACACACTTTTTAAGATTTGACCCCATTGGATATGACTTGTTTACACTTTATTATAGGGGGGAAAAGATATATGTTTTATTGCCTCTCTATAAACATCAGTCACTAAAAAATATAGCAGTTTAACAGTAATTTTGCATGAGTCATAAAGTACTATTCATACAACGGCCTACTACTTCTATCATTGCTGTATAAATATATTTTATCATGTTTACTTACCAAAACTTTTGTATATCAATCTTGAATTTGCCACAAGAAACCTTGAATTTGTTGTTTGAATTTTGAGAATCAAAATTTAAGGAAAAAGAAAGAAGAAAAATGAAGAAGAAAAAAAAAGTACATGTAAAGGAAAAGAGAGAAGTTGGTAGCGGAAGGAGGAAGATGATGTTGTGTAATCCTTTTTTTTTGCCAAATAATTATTTTGACCCTTATAATATCCCTTATAGCTTAATTGACCCTCCAAAACTCATTTCTATTGCTATTTAGTCCATATGTAAGGATAACCTACCTCAAGGGGAGCATTTTGCTCGTACGGAACCTAACTATTCCCTCTCCTTATTGTGAGAGTCCCTTCGTCCTTCGCCTTGGAGGAGCTTAAGACTGGCCTGGTAAGAGCTTATAACAGGGCAGTA
>CATIWO010639302.1:0-26048 GCA_949673435.1 Macaranga tanarius
ACATGTAACCCCATCCCAGGAACAACAATCTGTTTCCAGATTCCAAAGCTCAACTTTGGAAGAAGTAGAATGGTTAAGTAGGTCGTGATGCAATTGCACCAAGGCAGATCTCTGGTCATCAAGGCATCGGTGCTGTTGGACAGTGTAGGCCGATGAAAAGGATGAAGCAAAAGGCATGTGAAATAAAGACAATAAGAAAAGAATGGACAAGAGTAGAAGGTAGTTTCTGAAATCTTTCATGTTCATCTTAATAGGAAGGTGTTTGTCTGTATGTGTATGTTTTTTTTTAACAACATTTAAAGCCTGGGAGAGCGGGGCAAAGGGGATTAAACCCCGCTTTGCAGGCAAATTGTGGCTGCCTAAATTCATTTCGGAGTCAACCCTCAAGTCTTTGAAGAGGAAGATTTTGCATTAAATTCATCAATTGACTAAGAAGACAAGATATTAAGGCTGAGTTTGGGCTCATTGCTGTGAACTTGCTTTTGAAAATGGGGGTAGACGGGAGAATTTTTTTTCCACTCACATTTAATGTATTTGGAATTTAAATCACGCAATTATTTTTAGTTCAGATTATTGTTTTTCTTATTCAAATAAACTATATATTCTATGAAAAATATGTTTATTTTATTTAGATATAAAATGAACTTGAATCAGTTGACCAAAATTACATAATGATTCATATATAAAGTTAAAATTAATATTTAAAATTATATTTTAATTATAATTTTAATTTCACAAAAATATAATTTTTTTTAAAAAAATATAAAATATTATCGTAAATATAATAATCAAGTATCCTAAGTATAATAAACAAATATAAAAATTGTTAATTCTATATTGGATTTTAACTAGAAAAATTAATTTCAATTATTTAATAAATAAAAATTTTGATATTAGAAAAAATTAAAAAAATTTACACTAAATGGAAAATCATAATTGTAAAGATGTCTGTCTAATAACTTAAAAGAATATGCGAACTTTTCTTGAAAACTGAATTATCTAGTGGATTTTTGGAGGATTTAGCTTATAATAACTCCTTGAGTTTGTGTTGTTCTTGACAGCAATTCTTGATTATGCTCAATTAGTCATTAGTTTAGATTACATGTTAGTATGTATTTGTGTAGTAAATGAAGTGATTTGGAGTGTTTTTATGCTCTTAATTATTGGTGACATGTGTGTAGGAGAAAAAGGAAGCAAAAGGAGTTGAATGAAGAAGTTAAAGATCAAGCGTTCATAAGTGTTTCAGTTGGAAGAGGAGGCTGGCGCTCGCTAGAGGTTGGCGAGTGCCAGAACTCCAGTCTGGAAAGTGGCGAGCGCCAGCAAGTGAGGACTGGCGATCGCCAGTCACTCAAATTTTACACTGTTAGCTGGATTTTTGGGCACATGTAGGCAATCCAAAAGGTAATCTAACGGACTTCTAGAAGAGAAAAATGAGGATATACATGACCAAGGAGGAAAGAGAAAAAGGGGGTGATATTTTGGGGGATTATTCTAGAGACTTACAAGAAAAGAAAAGGCAAGAAAGGAAGAGAGAGAAGAAGGAAGAGGAAGAAACCCACCATTGAAGACCTCTAGTTTTGCTATTTCATCTTAATTTCTACCTTATTCTTGTAATTAATTATGGATTCTTGTTATTCTGGATTGATTTACAAGTTGATTGAAGCCATGTTAAGCTAAACACTTTTTGTTAAGGATTATGAACCTTAATTGAATCAGCTTTAAATTCAAGTACCCATTATTGGTTATTCATTGTGTTCATTTTATTTTTAGTTATTGTTATTGAGTAACTTTAATATCATATTTTAATTGAATCTATGCATTGAGAGATGGTGGATTTGATGGATCTATGAACACAACCTTGATTGACCCATATTAGGGATAATAGGTTTGATCAAGTCTCATTTAGCTTGTGCTTAATCCTTGTAATTGATTGTTAATTACTGCATGATTTAGATGAGAATTATTTCATGTTTGTGAGTGGTGGTTGATTATGAGTTATTAATTAAAGACTTGAGAGAGCTTAATTGATAATTAATATGCTTGAATGAATGATTCATAAGTGGGTATAAGGGATTTAATTGCTAATTCAATTAGGGGGATTAATTCTTAACATGCTTTACATATATTAGTGTTATTAATTTAGAACTTATGATTGCATTGCTTAGAGTGGTTATTAATAGTTTTGTTTGTTGAAATTTACATTTATCATTAGCTTTAAACAAGATAATAGTAGAATTGAGTGGTGATTAAATTAATTAATCTCCGAGGGAACGTTATCTTTTGTACTACTCGTGTATTCCGTGCGCTTGCGGATTTTAAGCAACAAGTTTTTGGTACCGTTGTCGGGAATTGAATTGGTTTAACATTACGAGTGATTCTATTTGTCTTGGATTAAAGCATCATTTTCTATTATTTTTTATTGTTTCGTTGATTATTTTGTTGTGTGTTCTTGCTAGATTTAGTGTATGCACAACACCCATGATTCAAGTTTTGAGCCTTTGATTTATATTTCAGCACTTACTAGTTTTGAAAGAGCAAATCAGAAGCGTTCAAAAGACACTTCCACCATGGTGGAACAGTAAGATACTGAGAGAACTTTGCTTGATTTTGCTTTGTCGGGTCTTGGAGGAACACAACAGAGCATTGCTAGACCAACAATCCAAGCTAACAACTTCAAAATTAAACATGCCCTCTTGTAAATGCTTCAATCGAGTGTGCAATTCCATGGTTTGGCCAATGAAGATCCAAATGTGCATATAGCTAATTTCTTGGAGATATGTGACACCTTCAAATATAATAGAGTCTCGGATGATGCTATTCGATTGCGGTTGTTTCTATTTATATTGAAGGACAGAGCCGAGGCTTGGTTGAACTCTCAACCACCCACTTCTATTACCATTTGGGACCTCTTAGCTCCGGCATTCTTAGCCAAGTACTTTCCACCAGCAAAAACAGTGAGGATTATCAAAGACATCACTTCTTTTTAGTAATACGACAATGAGTCTATGTATGAGGCTTGGGAATGGTTCAAGGAACTTCAACGGAGTTGCCCCCATCATGGACTACCAAGAGATGTTCTGATTCATACCTTCTACAATAGTGTGACATGCTCTACTAGAGACACTATTAATGCAACCTCGGGAGGGTCTTTGATGAGGAAAACAGTGGAAGCCGCTTTTGATCTTGAAGAAATGGCTAACAATAATTGCTTGTGACCATCGGAGAGGTTCAATCCACTAAAGCAAGGAGGCAAGATTGGTGTGGATATGGTGGCATCTCTTCAAGCTCAAATTGCTTCTCTTTCTAAGCAACTTGGTGATTTGAGTTGTAAGGCACCTGCTCCTCCTTCTTCATCTTAATTACCTTATGAACATTGTCATATGTTGGGTCACTTGAGTAATGAGTGCACATTGATGAATTGTGGCATGATAGAAGATAATTGTATGGAGCAAGTGAGTTATGTGGGCAATCAATATCAACAAAAATAGGGGAATAATCCTTATTCTAGCACTTACAATACGGGGTGGCCCAACCATCCGAATTTTTCTTGGAATCAATGGAATATGGCTTCTCATGGTGCTTCTTCTAACATGCTAAAATAAGGTCTTCCGAGTTTCTAACAAGCTCTACCACAAGATAGATGGGCATCCATGGAAAATAAGTTGGACAAATTCTTTGATGCTGTTACTACGAAGATGACTACTCAAGATGAGAACCAAATAAGAATGGAAGCCAAGTTTGATCAAATTGGCAAGAACCATTCTTCTTCTATTCATAATATAGAGGTGCAATTGGGATAGTTGGCTACTTCTCTAACTTCAAGGCGTCAAGGTAATCTTCCAACACCGAAATAAATCCTAGAGAGCAATTGAAGTCTATCACACTTAGAAGTGGGAAGGAAATCAACATACAACTTGATGCTTCAAGTGCTGAGAAAGATAAAGGAGATAACAAAGGTCAAGACCTTAGTGAGATGGAAGTGAAGATTCCCCAAGACTTAGACTTATTTAAGGAAGCTACACATGAAGATGACATGCTTAAGAAGCCAAAGTCTAAGGAAGAAACTCCTTCACTTTATACTCAAAAGGTGCCATTTCCCTAAAGGTTGAAGAAGCCTAAGGACACTCAACAATTTTCCAAGTTTCTTGAGCTCTTCAAGAACCTCCACATCAACATTCCTTTACCGGAAGTCCTTGCTCAAATGCCTCTCTATGCTAAATATCTTAAGGACCTCATCACCAATAGAAGGAATTGGGAGGAGCATGAGATGGTATCCTTGAATGCCACGTGTATTTCAATTGTGTCAAGCTCCATTCCTTCTAAACTCAAAAATCCAGGGAGTTTTACTATCCCTTGTCATTTAGGCAATAAAGATATTCCTAGATGCCTTTGTGATTTGGGAGCTAGCATTAACCTAATTCCTCTCTCTTTTTTTTTAACGGACATTGAGCTTGGAGAAGTCATTCCCACCAACATGTCACTCCAATTGGCGGATCATTCTATCAAGAAGCCCTATGGAGTAGTGGAAGATGTTCTTATGAAAGTTGACAAGTTTCACTTTCTGGCTAATTTTGTAGTGTTAGATTTTGAAGCGGATAGACAATGTCCTACATCTTAGGAAGACCATTCTTGAACACCGCAAGGGCACTCATAGATGTACATGGTAGTAAGTTTACTTTGAGAGTTAAAAATGAAAAGGTTAATTTTCTCATGTCTGAAATGATGAAGCAACTCTATAAGGGAGAGATGTGCATAAGGGTGGAGGTTATTGATGACTGTGTAAGAGACCAACTTAAAGAATTGAAGCATGTGAGCCCCAAGGAACACTATCAAAGGTACATAGTAGAAGACCTAGAGGTTACAATTCAGAGCAATGAGCTGGAATATGAAAACTACACCCACTAATTTACTTTTAAGAAACCTGAACTCTTAGTGAGGAGTGACAACCCCACCCCACCTTCAATAGAGAAGCCACCTAAACTTGAATTTAAACCTTTACCTAACTATTTGAGGTATACTTTTCTTGGGAAGGGAAATACTTTACCAATCATTATCTCTAACAAGCTGACTATTAAGTAAGAAGAGAAGGTTTGTGAAGTAGTCAAGGGGAGAGCTAGAGCAACAGGTTGGCAAATTTCATACATCAAGGGAATCAGCCCCTCACTTATAGTGCATAAAATTTATATAGAAGATGGGCATAGAACTATGATTGAAAGGCAAAAAAGGTTGAATTCTTACATGAAGAAGGTAGTCAAGAAAGAGATAGTCAAACTTCTTAATGCTGGAATTATCTATCTAATCTTAGATAGTGCATGGGTGAGCCCCATCCAATGTGTTCCAAAAAAGAGTGGTATAATGGTGGTGGAAAGTGTAGAAGGAGAGCTTATATCCAAGAGAGTTGTTGATGGTTGGAGGGTTTGTATTGACTATAGGAAGTTGAATTCTGCCGCAAGGAAAGATCATTTCCCTCTCCCTTTCATCGATCAAATGCTTGAGAGAATTGCAGGACATGCCTTCTATTGTTTCCTTGATGGTTATTCAGGATACAACCAAATCTTCATTGCTCCAGAAGATAAAAAGAAGACAACCTTCACTTGCCCATATGGCACTTTTGCTTATAGGAGGATACCTTTTGGGTTGTGCAATGCTCCCTCAATGTTCCAAAGATACATGATGGCCATATTCTCTGATTTGATTGAAGACATAATGGAGGTATTTATGGATGATTTTTCAGTTTTTGGCGATTCATTTGATTTGTGTTTATTGAATCTTGATAGGGTGCTTAAAAGATGTGAAAAAACTAATCTCATCCTCAATTAGGAAAAATGTCACTTCATGGTGGAGGAAGGGATAATTTTGGGGCATAAGATCTCTAGCAATGGCATTGAGGTGGATAGAGCTAAAATCGAACTCATTGAGAACCTACCATATCTAACTACCGTCAAAGGCATTAGAGGATTCTTGGGCCACGCTGGTTTTTATAGGAGATTTATTAAGGACTTCTCTTCAATTGCTAGACCCTTGACAAATTTGTTGAATAAAGATGCTCCATTTGTATTTGATGAGTCATGTGTAAGTGCCTTCAACAAGTTGAAGCTCGGTTTGGTCTCCGCTCTAATTCTTTCACCCCCGGACTGGTCAATTCCATTTAAACTCATGTGTGATGCTAGTGACTAAGCCATTGGGGCTGTGTTCGGCCAAAGAAGAGACAATAAACTCCATATTATGCACTATGCTAGTAAGACCCTTGTTGATGCTCAATTACATTACACAACTACCGAGAAGGAAATGCTTGCTATCGTGTTTACGGTGGATAAATTTTGATCTTATCTATTGGGATCGAAGGTGGTGGTCTACACTGATCACACAGTATTAAAGTATCTTCTTGCCAAGAAGGATGCAAAGCCTCGACTCATTCGGTAGGTTCTATTGTTGCAAGAGTTTAACTTAGTGATCAAGGACAAGAATTTTTAAAGAAGTTGATTAAGTATATTATTTTTTATTTTTCCATATTACGGACAACAGTTTTTGATCTTTTTTAAATTTGTACGTAGGTTCATCATATAAATTTTTCCCATTAGTTTATCATATTGCTTCAAGAATAGGGAGTTCAAAGGATAGGACGTCAAAATCTTCAAGTTCATCTTGTCTGGTTTCTTTTAACATCGTTTCCATTTTTAGTTGAAGTTGGAGTTTCTTAATCTTTGTTTTGAATTTTGCAGTTTCCTTTTATTTCCCTTGTGAAGAAAATCTCTACATATTATCATACACTTTTTTAGGTATTCAGGTTTGAACGTGTAAGTACATTTCCTTGCCATTTCTTTCAGATTTGAGTGTTTCTTATTTGAGCTGAAGATGCTCATTATTCTTGTTTTTGTTATGCTTTCAAGTGTTTGGACCTGTTTGAAGTGCTCTCCCTCATCCTACTTAATTGAATTAAGTTAAGCCAAATCATTTCCGGTGAGAAATCTAAATGTACTTCAATAATGATGATGATCATACTATCCTGTCCTGTCCCTTGAGTTTTCCTGCATCTTTCCTATTAGAGGTGTTGATATGATAGTTAAAATGAAAAATTTCATCTAAGCTAGGCTTATAACATCTACATTACTGATGGGTGTTTTAAATATTTGGCAGGTAATGGAATAATTTTTTGATCTGGTTAATACATTTTTACAGAATGGCATAAATACACAGAAGAGAATATTATATGGGCGTGCATGAAAGATACCTTCTTTCAGTATAGTAAGTTTTGGCTTTATTTTTTGTTAAAAAGGTATGTTGATTTTCTTTAGATCTCGATCTTGCACCATTTTCCTGAAAATTTCTTTTCATTAAGCGGGCTATATTACATATTAGGTTCTAAGTACAGCCTGATTCAGCTCAATTTCCTGAGATGTGTCAAGGTACTAATTGTAGGATAAGTATAATTGTTCTGTATGCTTTTCCCAGACTTCAGGTTCATTGTCTTACGGGATGGACTCTGTGAGTAGCAACTTTTTCTTACTGATTCTTTTACAATACACATAAAAAGAATTGGAATTGGTCATCTTAAAGTAGTTCTTGGAAATCGTAATTTATGATTTTTTTTAATGAAATAAGCTGTTCGTTTTACTCCTAGGGCTGGTGTTCTTGAATGGGTTAGCAAGAGGTACTACTGAAGACTGCTATTTTGTAGAATAATTTTTGTATGTAGCTTGTAACAAACTAGGTCTAAGCAGTTTATTTAGCATAAGGGTGACTTGGTTAGTTCCTTTGCATTTTTGCATTCAAATCTTCATCATTGGTTTTATGCTTAGGTTTAATGGTATGATTGTGATGCATTGTCTGATAACATTTTTTTTAGGATGTATACTGTGACACCAAAAGATACCTGATGCTGCTGCAGTTTATCATGGGTGTGATTGGTAAGGACACTTAATAAAATCTATTTGTTCTAGCCACATTTGAAATATCAATTAGAAATAACATAATATGTGAATTTAGACTTTGAATATTGCCTGTGTATCTGATTCAGTATTCCTGAAGAAAGGTATTTTGCTTTCAGATGTTTCAACTTGTTTTATGGTGGTTCAATCTCTCTTCTAAACAACATACTTAACACTTTTGATGAGGTAACAATCAATGAGAGCTCTAGTTATAACTGGAATTATAAATTTTTTGGCTCCTTTTTTTAAATATGTTGATTAAGTAGTTGACTATTTTTCTATATTTTGTGGTCTTTGATCTCTTTCAGTATTTGTACACAGGTTCAGTCATATAAATTTGTCCCATTAATTTATCAAATTGCTTCAAGAATGGGAGTTCAAAAAATGGAATGGGACATCAATATTCTCAAGTTTCCTCTTATCTCAGTTTTTGGAATCTTTCGTTGAAGTTGGAGTTTCTTAATCTTCGTAAAGAAAATGGCCATAGACCATTCTGTTGTGTATGGCTCATACCAAATAAAGGGACAGATGCTGGAGCGGAGCGGAGTGAGCGAGAGGAGCGTAAGCGAGCGAGCGAACGGACGTAGGCACATTGCCGAACGGTACAGGGTAATTTTATAAATTTACAATGGGTTATATATATATATAGTGTATTTGTAACCCTAGAGAGATTATTCTCTGAAATAATAAGAAAATAGTCGCTCCGCTCCCGAGGACGTAGACACATTACCGAACCTCGTTAAATCTTGGTGTTCTTTATTTTTCTTGCTTGTTTATTTTTATTCTTGTTTGTTTTACCATTATTTTTCAACACATTCATACCACACAACTATTTCTGGTATATAGGTTTGAACCTGTAAGAGCATCACCATAGTAATGCCTTCTGATTTGAGTGTTTCTTCTTAGAGTTGCAAATGTTCATTATTCTTGTTCTTGTTCTTGGTGAAAATATTACATTCTATTATAATCTCTCATCTGTTTTCCATTGTCATCTAACTTTGTTTATCTGGTATCCAGGTACCTATAGCAATGGCTCAATTCCTAGTTGAGCCTAATTTTAATTACAGTGATGGTTCCTTCCCATACTTTAAAGGCAAACTCGGTTATGTGTGTCTTCTTTCAAAGGGAGTTTTTTAATCTTTAGTTTTGGATTTTGCTTTCATTGTCATCATCAGCATCATCATCATCATTATCACATCATACTGCATCATCATCATCATACTACATCATTATCATCATCTTCTTCTTTTTGTTCTTCTCAATTCCAGTTCCTAGACTTATTTGAATTAGGCTTGCTAATCTAATAGAAATAGTTCAATTATTTTCAGGGGGAGAAGATCAAGTTGCAGAAGCAAAAAGGCTGACAAACTATTGCTATGTTTTATGTTTTTCCCATTTTAGGAAATGCTATTCCTAGGTATAACATGATGAGACTTTTATTGTTGACTTTTTTGAATTGAAAAGACCATATATTACGTCTAGAAGAGGAGCAATTAAAACCACCGATCCATCTATTTTGAGTGGCCAGACTATAAACCCATATGCAATAATTCTCCTGCAAATGAAAACAACATAATTTTCATGCAATTTCTGCTTCTTCAGTTTTTTGATTGAGGGCTTTTCAGTTGTTTTATGTCTTTGTAATTGAGGGCTTTTCAGTTTTTGATTGAAAGGTTTTGACTTTGCAGGGATATCTGGAGACAACATTAATCAGATTCTTGATTGCTAGATCAATGGAGGGTTGCATTTGTTCCAAATAGAATCTATATATATATTATAAAGCTGAGCACTATATGTTGATACTGCATTTGTTCGGTGACCACAGACCACCGCGGTCGGATTAGAGTGAAGAAAACACAGCTCGCATGTCTTGACTTACTATGATCCTATTGTCTTCCTTCAGAGTATGATCCTATTCGATTGGCACATACTGTACGTGCAAAAGGATAAATGATGATTACACGCAAATGTAAAGACTTGGAAAAATTTATCGTTGAATAAGGACTGGAGCAAGGAAAATGAGATTATAAACTTTGACAGAGACTTCAAAGGTTATGCAAACAAGTTTTTATTTTTTTTTTGAGTTACCTCAGTCCAAAAAGTGCAAAATTAGTTAGCTTGTGAAGCCTCAATCATAACTATGTATACAAATAATCATATGTCCATTCATAATCTATCACGTCACACATAGTTTACATTGTATTAACTAAGACATGCTAAAATGATATGCAGGATAAAGGTCGGTTACACCAATCTCGTTTCGGCCTACCTAAGACTCCAATGCAAGCGTCACACTCTTAATCTAATAGAGTCCTGAAAAATTTCAACGTAAAGGGGTGAGCTTACAACTCAATAAGCAACTATTAATACATTTGTGCACATATAGCAAACTCATAAGAAGTAAATTGATTTGATATGAAATCCAACATATAAGATACATTCTCAAAGTAAATAAATAGTTGGTCAATCCTCCAATAAGTCTACATATAGTTATCATGAAGTTCCCATATGGATAGCACTACTATAAGTGCATAAGCAGGTCCAAATGAAGAAGGAAGCATCAAACCACCCGGGCTCCTCATGGTCGTAAGGAGTTTGCTCATGACTGTGAGCAGCCTCCTCATGGTCGTGAGCCAAACCGTGAGCAGCCAAGCAATAGTCATTCACTATTTCAAGAAGGCTGGGTTGCTCATGGTTGCTTCCTCACGGTCGTAAGCAACCTGTGAGCTGCCCAACCTTGACCAAAACACTCTTTTGGCTATCCAAATGCATTATAATCCATTGCATACTTGAACACAACTCAAATTAAGCTTAAAAACACCTTATTCACAATCAAACACAAGCTTTAAGTATTTATATTCATAATTTCATCAACTTTATCACCCATTCATATATTATCTTATTCAAAAGCATAAACTCACAGTACGTGTGAATCTCTACACCAATTAGTATCCACATAATCATATTCAATAATATATTTGGTACTCATAACCAAATTCACAATATTTTAAAAGTTCACACATTCATATTTCATCCTCATAGTTTATTATCTGGCTAGATTCATCCTCACATAAATACCTCACACTTAGCCTCATTGGCTACATTTCTCACAATTTCACTATCAATTAAATGGCCATTTAGTGAGACTATCCGTCCGGCTCAGTCTCACTTCACACATATTGGGAAGCTATACGCCCGGCTCAGTTTGCTCATCACACAATCACAAATTTCATTTATATGGCCATTTAGTGAGACTATCCACCCGACTCAGTTTCACTTCTCACATATTAAACATGGGTAGCTATACGTCTGGCTCAGTTTGCCCATCTCACAATTATACATCCTCACATTCCTCACATGTTTCACCTTCATGTGAAACATAATATAATATAATACAATATAATTCCATGCAATTGCATCTCAATACCTCATTATAACAATAATTCACCATTTTTCCATCCATGATCACTAATCCATTTCATATTCATAACATCAACAAACATGATTATAAACGAAAAATATACCATTCATATACCAAAATATATACCAAAAGTATACCAAAATCATGGATCATAAACTGAAAATATACCAAAAGTAAACCAACTATATACCAACAATATACCACATTACACACTAACATCATCATTTGCTAACAATCTCTACATTACTGAAACATAAAAAGGTGGAATTCATTCCACACCATATTTAACACAACTCAACACAAATGCATCAAAATAAATCATCATATTAACATTTCCTCCATGATCACTAATTCACAATTCATTCATCTTTAATAAATGAAAACACAATTATACATAATAGAGTCTAGCCTATATATGTATATATGTAAGTAATTACTTACCTCTAAGTGCTCTCTCTACTTCAAAAAGGGTCTTTCTTCTAATTAGGAGTGCCTTCTTTCTCTTTATCAACTCCTACATATAGTCATTCATCAATCTCCTAAAACAACCATTACACTTGCACCAACTTCAACTAGATGCCATTAAATACTACAAGTTCAATATAGCCATATGATGTACCCACAAGTCCAATGACTATGAAAATAACACTAAGCTAGTCATATGAGTCTACTAACAATTCCAATTGGAATTACTTAAATCAGATATGTATAGAATTTATTATGAATTTTTGAAGCAATTCGGGTACAACAAGGCTGACAGCAAGAGCAAGAAAATGTTAAGCCCTTCCATACCATCTTAACAGTAATTTCAGCTCAAGGTCAAAACACAAAATTTATTGGAGACTCTTTGAAGTTTCCAAAGCATCTAACTTTGCTTAAATCAAAGCTCAACAACTCAAGATATGATAAAAATACTAGGACTGATGCAACATGAAAATAGAACCCGAATTTACCAAAAATAAAAACTAAACTTAAATAAATAAAAACACAAGCTAAACTTACCAATTAATGTTCAAATTGATAAAAGACCTCCTAAAGCTTCTCAATTCTCTTATTAGACAACTTCAACAAGATCCAAATCTCCCCAAAAATTCTATCACAAACACTCTCTTCTTCTTCCCTCTCAAATCTCTACACCACATATACACATACATACCCACACACTGACACACCCATCACTAGCCTCCATATATCCCCTTAGGTGTCCCTATAATATTTTCTTAATCTTAATTCAAGATAAATATCTAAATAATTATAGCATTTATCACCACAATAACATCTTAACTCCTTAATAAATTGGGATTATTACCTACTAACCCTCTACTTTCTATTGTGATAATACATTTTTAACTTTTCTTGCAATTTGATCCCTTTCTACAATCATACACATACCCAACTTAAATTGGATCCACCATAAGACTATGTATGAATTGCAATATATACATTAAAATACGTATATTAGAGGGCGGGTGTTACATAGCTTCTCCTAAATTTTGATTGTTATTGAAAAAAAAAACATAAAAACTAGTATAAGCAACATACTAATTATTGAAATGCATAAATTTTGGTCACAAAATGCTATATATGTATGTCATACATCGAAATGCAACATACTACATAAACCACGAATCCAATGATAATTACTTTTGAAAAGCATATGCAAATAATGTAAATATATATGAACTACAATACCACAATCATTTGCATCAACTTCAGCTTCTTCTTTGAATCCCTCGGTGCTGAATGAATCTTCTCCTATACTCTCTGTATTGCCTTCTAAAACTTGTAAACCAATTATGTCCCATCCGATCAAGTAATATATATCCAATGGAAAAGCCAACGACCAATCCACATCCATATCCCATAGCCATAATTTTCCAATCAAATAGACTATTACCTGATGCATCCTCATCTTCAACTGGTGGAGGCACTGCATCAAGAATTTTACTACATTTTCTTGTTAAAGGTGATCCGCATAACCTTGAGTTTCCTTCATAAGAAGCATTTGAAAACGTGTTGAACTGGTTCCCCTGTGGTATAAATCCTTCTAGTTGATTGCATGACAAATTCATCACTGCAAGGAAAGTTAGGCTTTTGAGTTGTTGAGGTATCTCCCCTGAAAGTTCATTTTGCGAGAGGTCTAGAGACTCAAGCTCACTTAGATTTCCAAGTGATGATGGGATATGGCCAATGAAGTTATTTCCTGACAGGTTGAGAACTATCAATGACTTGAGGTTCCCAATCTTATCTGGAATTTTTCCATGAAATCTGTTGTTGGACAGATCAATAGCAGTGAAAATTGTCAGGATTTTCTCCAACGTCACTTCAAATCCCTTGTTCATAATTGTCACTGACTCCTTATAATAGTCAATATTCTCCTCTCCAATATACTTTGCCTTAGAACTATGACTGCCAGCAGTCCACATTGCCACTAAACTTCGAAAAATATCTTTTGACAATTCACCAGTAAATTCATTGTAAGACAAGTCCAATATATGTAGCATTGGGAAAGCAGCAAGATGGTCGATGTGACCATGCAGTTTGTTTCCTTGCAATACAAGAACCTGCAAAGCAGGCAGTTTGTGCAACCAGGATGGGAAGGTATCATGTATGAGGTTATTTGCTATGTCCAAAACCTCCAGGCCGGTGCAATTGCTTAATGACAATGGTAGTTTCCCTTCCAAATTGTTGCCATTGAGTTTAATTGATCTCAGGTTTGTAGCTCCTCCAAAATCTGGCAGCCTTCCTTGAAAGTTATTTTGCTGTAGGTCTAAGTAATTGAGAGCTACATTACTGCCCAAACAGTTTGGAATTGAACCACTAAAGTTGTTAGAGGATGCATCAAAGAAAAAGAGTACGCTAAGATTGCAGAACACTTTAGGGAGTGAACCTTGTAACTTATTGGCATGAACATCCAAGACCAACAGTGAAGCTAAGGACACATTAGTTGGAATCTGATCAAAAGCATCAATACAATTGTGAGAAAGATTGACAAGCCAGAGATTACCATTCCATATCCAGTTGGGAATAGGGCCTTTGATTTTGTTGTTTGATAGATCGAGATTTTCTAGCAAACCTGAACATGAGAAATTTGCACAAGAGTCAAATATTTGCTGTTTGTACTAATTGATTTGTGAAATGTATAATGAAATTTTTCATTTTTTTCTAAATAAGAGAATCAAAAGGAGAAAAAACACTTTGTGTGATGCAATTACCAATTAAAATCATATGCTGATTCTATATTATAGCAGTATTAAAGATTGGCTTACTTGTATGCTCAATTCCTTGAAGAGGTTGCTCAGGAAAAGAAACTTCATTGCTGGAGAGGTATAAGTAACGTAAATTGCTCTTCAATATCCACCAAGGTACTTGACCTTGAAGCTCGTTTTTGGAAAGATCTAGAAATGCCACATCGTTTTGTGCCTTGAGGAATTTTGGAAATTCTGAAAGGTTGCAGGACCTTAACGTTATATGTGTAAGCTGTGGAAAGGTGACACTTGTATTGTCATAGTTAAACGACAGTCTGATTTCAGAAAGGTCAACAGTTGTCAAGTTTTTTAGATTCTGGAGTATGTCCAACTTCAGCGTCCCAGTAAATTTGTTCCCACCCATTGTAAGATCTGCAAGCCTTGGGAGTTGGAAGATTGACATTGGTATCCTCCCTCTCAAATTGTTATTTGCTAGATACAAACTCTCCAGCATTGACGAAGATGCATTCCAAATATCCTCAATTTGAACCAACTTGTTGACATGTAGTTGAAGATTCGTAAGCCTTGGAAGTTGAAACATGGACTTTGGTATTACTCCTATTAAATTATTGTAACTCAAATCCAATCTTACCAACAGCGAAGAAGATGCGTTTGGGAAATTGTTCAATTCACCAGCCAATAGATTCTCGCTAAGATCCAAGTTGTTCAAAGACGGGAGAGTAAATAAAGAGGCTTCTACAATCCCATTCAGATGGTTGTTGAACAAGGAAAGGTTTGCAAGATGTGGAACAATTTCCCCAAGGAATGGAGGGATGCGACCACTAAAACTATTATAACCAAGATCAAGATGCACAATATTGGTAAGATTTGCAATTGAAGAAGGGATGGAACCACTAAAACTATTTGCAGTAAGTTCAAAGCGCACAATATTTGTAAGGTTTGCAATTGAAGGAGGGATCAGTCCGAAGAAATTGCAATATCCAAGTTCTAAGTTCATTAGGAATTTGAGATTACCAATTGACTCTGGCAAATTTCCAGTGAAGTTGGTGAATGTAATTTGGAGAGATTGAATGACACTGCTGAAAGGAAATTCCGGAAACTGACCTGTAAGGAGAGGGTTATTTGAAATATCTATATTTCGCAGTTGCGGAAGCAAGAAAACATGTTGTGGGAATGTCCCTTGCAATTCGCAATCATACAGACTAAGAGACATCAAGCATGAAGAATTTGCCAGAAAATTGGGTGGCAAAGAAGACAAATTGTTAGAATCAAGGTGGAGTTCTGATAGGAAAAGAAGCTGTGAGATTGAAGGACATACAGGGCCTGAGAGACCACATCCCATCAAACTTAATGATCTAAGTTTGGGCAGTGCATTGGTGAGGGCTTCACACCAGTTATCCCCCTGTGCTGAGAGGTCAACTCCATCTAGATGGAGTTGGGTTAGAGAAGTCAAATTCTGGACAAATGTTTCCAGGTTTGGGCGATGGAGATCAAGCTCATTCTCACAATTACAGCCATATGACGTTGACAGATCAAGTGACTGTAATCTAGTCAAATGCAATATTTCAAATGGAACTTGACCAGAGAAACAGGAACACGAAAGGTTGAGATGAGTCAAATTCGTAAGCTTGTCAAAAGCAGAGGGAATAGGGACATTTTCGAAGTAGTTGCCGGCGAGGTTAAGGTGCAAGAGATGACTGAGATGGAAGACAGAGTTGAAATGGCCCGAAAGCATTCTATAACTGAGGTCAAGACCGATGACATGACCCTTAGTATCACAGGTAACTCCATCCCAGGAACAGCAATCTGTTTCCAGATCCCAAAGCTCAACTTTGGAAGAAGTAGAAGCGTTAAGAAGATCATGATGCAGCTGCACCAAGGCAGATCTCTGGTCATGAAGGCATGGGTGCTGTTGGACAGTAGTTTTGGGTGTTGAAGAGGATGAAGCAAAAAGCAAGTGAAGTAAAGACAGTAAGAAAAGAAGAGACAAGAGTAAAGGGTAGTTTCTGAAATCCATCATTTTGGACTAAGGAGGAAGGAAGGGCTCAAGAGATTTTCAGATAGATAGTTTAATTAGGGGTCTGTATATATAAATGCATGCAGGCAACCTAATAAATACATAGTCTTCAATTCATTCTTCAGCAGCGTAACGTATGCATAGGATTCAGTCAAGTCTCAAGTCTTCCACTGAATTCATCAAATCATTAGAAAGACAAGATGACGTGAAGACTGAGCTTAATTAGTGTCAAAGGAGAGACTAATTAATTGAGTCAATGACCATTTAAATATATAGGCTCCTCAATTTTATTATTTTGATTGACATAAAATTATTGTGTTTTTTTTGAACTGAAGAAAATTATTGTTCTTCTTTTGTCATTAATAGTAACTTGTAATCGGTTATCTCTTTATCTCAAATATTTCTAATGTAATAAATTGATACTGTTGGTACAGTTTAATTTTAGTACAATGATTAAGATTTATTGATTTCTACTCCAAAATAATATTTTTATAGTTCCCTACCATTCTCTTCTTTTATAAGGGTGAAGTTTGATATAATTATATCATTTATTAACTTAAATTCTCAAAATATAATAAACCTTCAGCTTTTAGTTCTTTTGATGTGAAATTTGTTTGTTTTCAATTTTGAGTTATATATATATACCAACTCTAATAGTCATACCAACTATGATTAATATGAAATTGGAGTTAAATACTGAAGTTAAATGAATTTTATAAGAAATAAAATTTTTAGTATAATATTGCTAATTTTTTATATTTATAAAAAATAATTGGAATTTATGTGGATAATTTAAAAGAAAATTTGATGTGAATATAAGAAGATGAGATGAGAGGAGGTGTGAAACGGGAGCATCCCCATTTCGATAATTCAACAGTAGCAGTAGCAACCACAACAACAGCCTGTTCGAAGTTGTCCAATGCAAATAATTGTCCAATATTTCATCAAATTTGGTTATATTTCTTATATATCATCAAATAAGTGTCTGAAGGCATGCTGATTGCTTTTTTCTATGGGCAGTTGTGAACCTAAAAACTTCAAACCATTAGATTTGACTTCTTCAGGGGCTGTTTACCTATGGAAAATAGTTTTCTGTTTTCCAACTCTGATATTTGTATTTTTATTTTCCATAGAAAATTTAGAATACTATGTTCATTTACTATTTTCCAATCAAAAAATTATGTTAATTATTATAATCCAATATTTTTTTATATATTTTTAAATAAGTACAATAAAATATTTTATAATAATTTTATATTATATTGAACAATAATTTTATTTTTATATTATTTTATATTATTTTTATTTAATAAACTTATAACAAAAATACTCAAATAATATTTTTATAAAAAATCTATATAATTAGAAATAAATAAATGTGCATAAAATAATTAATGATTAAATTTTATTACATTGAATAAAAAATTCTAATTTCCAAAATGATTATTATAATCAAACCATAATCAATCAGCAATATTTTCTCTAATTAAACTCATTTGTCTTTGTTGAGAAAAATCTACTTGAATACTTTCTTGTACCACGTCAAAGCTAACTTCCTCATTAAGGCTCCATTTGTTTGCGGAAAATATTTTTCCCGAAAATATTTTCCCTTCTTTTCTAATGTTTGGTTACCAAAATAAAATAAGTCAAAGGAAAATAAGTTATTAGTCAAAGAAAAATAACTTAAAAATATTGAAAAACAACTTCCCATTTTGAAAACGGGAAGTTATTTTCCAAGACTTGAATGTTTATCAAATATAAAGAGAGAGAAAAAATAAAAAAATAATGTTACCATTTATATATAATATTGTATAATTTAGGAAAAAATCTATTATAAACTAAATACCAAAAATACTTTTTAACTATTTTTCTAGTGTTGTAGCCAAACATAAAAAAATATTATATTTTTCTGGAAAATATTTTTTTTGAAAAATATTTTTCAGGAGACATAATATTTTCCGTAAACAAACGGAGCCTAATTGTCAATCCTTCTCTACCATACTCTGTAAATAATCTATCTGCTCTATCTTCTATTCTTATAAAATTATGCAAAGTGCAACAAGCAATTTGAATTATTTTTTGTCGTCTCAAAGGATAGTTTGATATTGATTTTAAAATTGAAAATCTGGCTTTTAGCACTCTAAATGTCCATTCTATCACATTACGTACTGATGAATGCCTATAATTGAAAAGCTCATGTTTTCCTGTGATTCTTCCACGTCCACGAAAATCATTTAAATGATATCGTTCACCACAGTATGGAGCTTAAAAACCAGGAATATTTGGATACCCGGCATCCACAACATAATAATAACCTAAAAAAGAAAATTATTGGTTGTTACATTTATAATACTTAATTAAAATTTGTATATGCTAAAAATTAAAAAAAAAATTACCTTCATTTGATATTGGAAAGTTTTTTTTTTTTCTTGATAATGCATCAAGAAATACACGAGAGTCATTTGTTGTACCTTCCCAGCTAGTATAGATAAATGTAAACATCATATCATGCGAACAAGCGGCCATCACATTTTTTGTAACAAGTGCTGCTTTTCTACCACGAAAGGTCTTCTATTTGAATACTGGAGACCAAGCCGCTACATAGGTACCATCAATTGCGCCTATACATTTCTGTAACTAATATCTCAGTACATATATCTTAATATAATATATAAAAGACTTAAAAAAAAACTTACAAGTACCTCAAAATATGGATACTATCTTAGATTATTATAAATTTCAGGTTGCACAACACTTCTATCCACATGTTTGATCAATTAATTGCCAAAGACAGCTAATGCCCTAATTACTCGTTTACCCCACTTATCCACAATCTCAAGTGAATGTTGAAATCTTTCAACTACAATTCTTTGACGAATACCATGACATAAAATTATCAATCACATTGCCACTCCTTCTTCAACACTAACATCTCTCTAATCTTTAAGAAGTCCCATCATTTCATTCTGTCACATAAATTTCTAAATACATGTGGTTTCATACGAAATCCTTCATAACATCTACTTGGATTTCCTACTAACACTTCAAGAATATATGATTTGCCACTAAGCATAGAGGTCCTGCAAGGAATTTTTTCTATAAAATATTTTTTATAACTCATCAAATGGTGTCGATTCCATTAGCTGATGAGCAAACCTATTGTTCAGCAGCTTCTCAATTGAAGTGTACGTTACATTTTTTTTAATTGCAAGCACAAATGGTAACTTGATGATCAATAACTTGATGGTCATTGGTCAATTTATCCAAACAAATTGCTTGTAATTTGGATTCAATTTTCTATGACAGATCCTTCCCTCCATAAATTCCCTTTATATATATTTATTATAGTGTAACATCATTCTGTTGTTTGCTTTTGATTCGTCATTGTTCTTATAGTTCCGTAGCTATTACCACCAAAAGTTATTCCAGTGGAAATATTCAAAGTACCAAATTGTAACTGTTTCTCTTGCACGGGCTTCTCATCTTTATTAGATGATGGCCTTAACTGTCGTGACCTGGTTTCGTCTTCAGTGAATGACCCAAATATTAGAGCCCTGGTACTCATGTCGTGTAAAAAGTAGAGCTTGAAAATCCAAGCAGCTCAAAAGAAACGAGGGGCAATTTATAAATTAAAAAAGAAAGATAAGCAAAAAAAAGAGATAAATTTATGAATCGAGAAGATTTCCACTGTGAACAACAAGGAGCAGAGGAAAGAGAGGAGTCGATTGAAGATATGAAACAGGTGTAGACTTTATGACCAAACCTTCATTTTTTATTTGGTCCAAGCAATGGCTAGTTTTGTTTGCAATGGAAGCAAGGGACTAAATCTCACAATTGTTAATTCAGGTGCTGTTGCTAGGTTAATAACCCTGATTGGTTACATTGAATCAGATATGCCAAACCTTGTTGCATTAGCAGAAGATGTATGTATATATATATTTTTTTTTTCATGAAATCCTTGCCAAATTATTCTAGAGTGACTTTTTTGAAATTGAAGATGTAAAGGTTCATGTTGCTAGGCCGAGTTGAGAGGGTCCTCGGACCCATGAATAGGTCTACTTGGCACTTAAAAGGCATTCATGGTACCTCATTGTCACTCTTCGTGCCTATTCGGTATATCTAATACATGTAACTGTAGCCTTATTTATAGAGGAATAGAATATCCTACATAATTAAGAATTATCTGAATTTAACTCCTAAACAAGAGTCAAATTCCTTTTTGAACAAGAATTTCCTTGACTTGGCCACCGAGTATATCACAAATACACCTGGGCTTGAATAAATGATATTATAGGTAAAAAAAATTACCTTTAGACCCGTTAACATTTGATCTTTCTCCCTCTTGTATATGAACACCTTTATTAAGAAATTCTTCTTCATTTATGCGCTCTTCATCTGAAGTAGGTGGCAATTGTGTAGAAGCATGATGGAGATGTCTAGTTGCTATCGATTTATTAAAAATTTAAATAAGTAATTCATAATTTTTGCTACCGTTTCTTTTGAAGGTTCTAAAATTCTCGTTCTTCTGTATATGAGCACGTAAATATATTAAACATTTTCATAAAAGTTAAAAATATTATTTTAAAATTTAGTAAGATTTTAACATAATGCAAACTAGATACCTAATAGAACATCTGCTAAACATCTTCTGGTGCAAATACGGTATTTGAATTTAAATTGTAAGTAACACCAGTGTGTTCTAGCAATTCAAAATATTACCGATACTTTTGACAAAGACGGTTGAATTTTCCTTTCAATTTATCTGGACTGTATTTTTCTCCTATTAATAAGAATAGTTATTTGTTAATTTCTTGCCAATCAGCTGGTTTAAAACTAGGTAAGCCATTCGGATCTTTCTTAACTCTTTCATTCAAAATTCTCAAAAATACATTTTCATTGTAATATGACTATTCCTTTGCATCTTCACCATCTCTATTTTTCCCCATCTTAATATTAGTTATAAATTAACATTTAATAATTTTATAATAGAAAATAAATGTTATTGTTTATAAAAGCAAAAAGTACATATACTTAAACTAAACATTTTTACATAAACAAAAAATAAGAGGACAATACATATAAAAATTATTGATTATTCAAGTACTATTAGTTGAATAATTAAATTACATTTCCTTGCATTAATTTTCAATGATAACACGTTATTCTAAGAGTAAAAATATTTATTGTATATGAGTTATGTAAAATAAAAAAACTCATAAATTTATATTTTTATCGTATTTTACTATTTTTATTATTTTATTATTAATTTTTTTAATTGGACATTGTAATCACCATAGTACAATGATGATTCTATTTAAATAATAATTTAAATTTTTTGCCAATATTAGGTTATAAATTAAATAGTTTAATACTTATTAAATATATAATTTTATATGTTAATATTATTGATTGGATATCTTATATAAAATGACATAATACAAGATAATATTTTACACAAGATCTAATTATATTTTTTTTCGAGTAATATATAGACCACTGGCAAGTTTTCGCCTAAGTCTATTACTTCTCCTTTTTCCAGTGCTGTAAATGTGTATCGTCCGAAACTGATCTAACCATTAGTCATGAATGAAATCGATCCACTACCTCATAATATGGCTTTGCTTTCGCTGGACGAGGAAGAGATGGAGGGGTATTGAAATCGACAATGAAGAAATTGGATCGGGCCAACCAGATCTTCGATGGTGTTTAGTAGGCAGATTTCTCACCGATAGAGAAATTGATCTAACTGCTATGAAGAATATGATGGCAGCTTTATGGCGACCTGTTCGAGGAGTTTTCATCAGGGATCTAAACCCATCCCTCTTTTTGTTTCAATTCTTCCATGAATTAGATGTAAGGAGAGTTATAGAAAAAGGCCCTTGGTTTTTTGGAAACAAAATTCTCATCTTGCATCACCTCAAAGAACATGAAGATCCTAAGGCTATCTCCTTAAATCATGTTCAATGCTGGGTTCGTGTGGCAAATATCCCTTCGGGATTCATGTCTAAAATCGTTGCTAGAAGCATTGGTGAGTATTTTGGTAAATTTCTTGAATCAGATTCAAATAATTTTACAGGGGTTTGGCATGAACACATTCGAATCAGAGTTTTATTGGATATTCGCCAACCGTTAAAGCGCCGGATGAAACTTCAAAGGGCTGGAGCAGATTGGTGTTGGGTCAATTTTCAATATGAACGAATCATATCCTTTTATTTTGTGTGTGGAATCATAGGGCATACATATACTAACTGTATTAATGTATATGAAGTCGTCGATGGTATAGTGGAAAAACCCTACGGTCCATTCATGTTGGTTCAATTTGGAAGATCCAGTAATAGGCAGGGTGAACGCTGGCTACGTATTACAGCTCCTTCTACTTCAGATAAATAAGAAGAGCAGATGATTGTCGACACTCCCAATGGTAAAGCTACTGGGCAACTAACAATCATTATTACAAAAACTTGTAGTTCAGGCATTCTCATTAATGAGCCGGCTGGTTCTGATATATTGCATGGGGAACACATATCTCATGATGAAAATGCAGATCACTCACGTGAAGGGGTGGTAATCTAAGACCCAAAATGCTGCCGCACCAACATAGAAGAAATCAATGGGTTTGAACAGATAGTTGAGGATAAGGAAGTAGATCCAATGGGTTCAAAAAATGGACTAGAGGCGGGACCTGGATTCCAGGCCGGCCTAGCATCATGAGTTTTATATCTTGGAACTACCGTGGGCTTGGTAACCCACGGGCAGTTAATGTCCTTCGGGACCTGATAAAAGCCTATAAGCCCAATGTTATCTTCTTAATGGAAACTCTTATGGATCATAATAGGTTGGATCAGATTCGGACTCGATTGGGCTTTACTGGAATGTGTTGTGTTGATTGTGAGGGTCATCATGGAGGGCTGGGTCTCTTGTGGAAAGAAGAGGGCATGGTTACCATTTTAAACTCAGAAAGACATTTTATCGATGCACAAATCAATTTCTCTGCTTTTGGCTCTTGGAGGTTCACAGGTTTTTATGGCATACCGGAACGTCACCGTAGGCAAGTTTCATGGGATCTCCTTCGATTCTTAGCAGCGCAATCTTCTCTTCCCTGGTGTTGTATGGGAGATTTCAATGACCTGCTCTCAAGGGATGAAAAACGAGGCAGAGTTCCTCAGCCTAGTTGGTTAATGAGAGGCTTTCGGCAAGCTGTGGAAGACAGTGGATTATTTGATTTAGGTTTACAAGGATACCAGTTCACTTGGGAAAGACATCGGGGTATAGCTGATTGGGTCGAGGAAAGACTCGACCGGGCTCTTGCAAACTCTATGTGCATGGACTTCTTCAAAGACGCCCAGGTTAGTTCCATTTCTACCACTTCCTCTGACCATCTTCTGCTTCTTATGGAACCCAACCGAATGCAACAAAAAATATGGGTAAAGAAGTTTCGTTTTGAAAATGTTTGGCTGAGCGATATTAACTGCAGAAAAGTGGTTGAGGATTCTTAGAAGCGTCCAGGTGTTGGCAGCATTCAGAATAAAATTAAAAACTATGGTAATGCCCTTCTGCAATGGGAAAATAATTATGTAAGGAATCTCCACAAGCAAGCTGAGTGGTGGAAAAAATAAGTGAAAGAGCTCCGATTCCACAAAGATGCTTTGGGCATTTCAGAATGTAGATCTGCAAATGAAAACTACCTGAATATCCTAGGCCAGCTAGAAACATTTTGGAAGCAGAGAGCCAAGGTGTATTGGTTAAAAGCTGGTGATATCAATTCGCATTTTTTTCATGCCTCTGCGGCAGGAAGACGCAAGCGAAACAAGATAGAGAAGCTTTGTGACAGTGATGGGCAATGGAGAAACTGGGATAATAGTCTGGATTCGTTGATGGTATCTTACTTTCAGGAGCTGTTCTCTTCAACTGGCTCAAACTTGTCCTCGAGTATCAATGGCATATCACCGATTATCTCTGAAGATCAAAATAATTCTCTTATTTCCACTTTAGAGGCTGAAGAAGTAAAAGCTGATGTGTTTAGCATGCACCAAGATAAGTCCCCTAGACCTGACGGACTAAACCCAGCTTTTTTTAAAACTTTTTGGGATCTGATTGGGCCAGATGTTACTCTATTCTGTAAAAATGTTATGGAGTCAGGCAAACTTCCCAAAGGTTTAAATGACACTTTTCTGGTTTTAATTCCTAAAAAGGACGCCCCCAAGTTTATACATGAGTTTTGGCCTATAGCTTTATGCAACATCCTCTACAAAATCATATCAAAGATAATTGCCAAGCGCATTACTAGTCTTCTCCCGTTGATAGTTTCAGAAGAACAGAGTGCATTTATTCCTGGTCATCTCATTACGGATAATATTCTCATCACTTTTGAAGTCACTCATTATCTGAAACGTAAATCCCAAGGCAAGCATGGCGTTGCTGCTCTCAAACTTGACATGAGCAAGGCGTATGACAGGCTAGAATGGAGATTTCTGGATCAGATTCTGTCCCAAATCAGATTTGATAAAAAATGGATTAATCTAGTCTATGAGTGCATCTCCTCAGTCCGATTCAAAATCAGTATTGAAGGTCAAGAGCTTGGTCCTATTTGCCCGATTCGAGGTGTCCGCCAAGGGGATCCTTTATCCCCCTATCTGTTTATCTTGGCGGTAGAAGGTCTTAGTGCTTTAATCCGTCAGAAGGAGTCATGCAATTTATAGCATGGTTGTAGTATTGCACGAGGAGCTCCGGTTATCAGCCATCTTTTCTTTACCGACGACTGTTATCTATTTTTCTGAGCTAATGAAACTGAAGCTTTGGAGGTTCAGGCAGTTCTCTCAGAATATGGCAAGGCTTCCAGTCAAGTTGTAAATTTTGAAAAATCTGCAGTGTTGTTTAGTGCTAATACCTCTCACCTCTACCGTGATGCAGTCTGCTCCAAACTGGGAGTTCAGGAAAAGGCAGACCAAGGAATCTACTTAGGTCTACCTTCTTTAATTGGCCGCAGTAAGAAAGCTATATTTTCATTTCTTAAATATCGTATTTGGCACAGACTTCATAATTGGAATTCAAAACTCCTTTCTCGAGTAGGTAAAGAAATTTTGCTCAAATCAGTGGTTCAAGCCATACCCACTTATGCAATGAACATTTTTCTTTTGCCCTCCTCTATGTGTTCAGAGATAGAATAGGTGTTTAATGCATTTTGGTGGAATAAAAATAATGGAAAAGGTGTGAAATGGACCAGCTGGAATAGATTATGTTCTCCCAAAAGTGTAGGCGGTCTTGGTTTCAAAAATTTGTATTCTTTTAACGTTGCAATGTTGGGTAAGCAAGGATGGCGTTTCCTCAATTATCCTAATTCTTGTGTAGCTCGTCTATTCAAAGCTAAATATTTTAAAACTGGTAATTTTTTGAATGCCAATTTAGGCTCCAATCCTAGCTTTGTATGGCGGAGTATTTGGGCAGCGAGGGAATGGGTTAAAAAGGGAGCAAGA
>CATIWO010639316.1:0-13140 GCA_949673435.1 Macaranga tanarius
ATAATAATAATAATAATAATAATAATAATAATAATAATAATAATAATAATAATAATAATAATAATAATAATTAAAAATTTTAATTGGGTAGTTTCAATAATTTTAATGCAATAGAAAGTAAGGGTGTGTTTACTTTCAGTAAATTATTTTCTGTTTTCATTTTTCAATTTTCAAAGAAAATAAAAACTTTTCATTTTTATAGAAAATTTGTAAAACTTGTTTACTTGTTAAAAATGAAAACATGGAGTTTTCAGTTTCAAATAAAAACACGGAGTTTTCAGTTTCAAATGAAAATAATGAGTTTTCAGTTTATAATTTTAATAAGGAAAATTTAGAAAACAATAAAAACTTGTTTTCCACTTTTCTTTTAAAATTAAGAAAACAGTGAAAACACTTTTCAAGTGAGATTTTTATTAAAATACTCAAAGTAAATACAAATTTCTATTTTCTATTTTCATTTTGAAAAATTTTCTAGAAAATTGGAGTAGTTTTCTCTAAGTAAACACACCCTAAAAAAGTTAGAATATACAAAAGACATAAGAATTTAAAGAGATAAATAACAATCATAATTCTTTCAATAAGGAGAATTTTAATAACTTTTAAAAAAAGGGGTTTAAAATTGTGACACTCCTCTCCATCAGCAAGTTCATTAGTTGGGCATAAATCTCGAACCACCTCATTCAAAAAATATTTGTGGCAGCGTACCACTTTTGATTTAAGTCCAGCCATTTACATAATAGCTAATTTCATAAAATAACCATAAAATTTGAAACTTTATTTATATATTTATACGTATATATAATAAATCTCAAATGTACATGACGTGATTACAACCTTGATGTAATTAATAGGATCTTATAAAAAATTATAAAAACTTGCTCATCATATGACTGTTGCATTATACCTTAACTCTACTTTAATTTAACTACCAATTCTTTAATATACATTTCTTATACATATATCATTAATAATTTTTCAAGACAACCTAACTTTCACTCATTGGCAAGGGAAAGATAATGTCATCCTTTATATTTTTAGTTCCCTATATAATCCTATAGTAAATGTGCTATTCTTATTACAACTATCCACTAGAGTCAATCTTACTAGAGATGAAAATGTTAGGAATGGTGAGTATTTTGATAAGAAAATACCTATTGAGTGAATAGAATACATTAAAGGTGCAATTTATAGAATACCAATTACTGACATCAGTATGTGAACTTGGCACCAATTTGTTCGACATCCTTTTTTCTTATTATAGAAAAATGAAGGAACGGTAAGGGGAATATTGGAAGAGTGCCTAGGGATGGTAAAGTAGCACTTACAATCCTAAAATCTAGTTAGAAGAAAAATACATTTGCTATTCGGTATTACCCGATAAATTATCTGTTTAGGGACTAGACAATTTCAATCCTTTGCTTGAAACTAAATCTGCTTATATATAAGACATTCAGATTCGGATGTGATGTGAGTAAAAGTATTTTATATAACACAAGGTATTTTCATACTACCCGAATACTAAGTATTGTAGGCCCTACTATATTGATACAAAGCTTCTGTAGAATGAGTACAAGAATGAACTAGCAATTATATGCAAGTGCAACCACAATATATACACACAAGCATGTAATTAAATTTATATAACGTTTATGAACATGGCAATTATATTACACACAGCATAACGTGGTATAACATAAGCAGTATAAAAAGAATAACATATGGTATAATACATGGCAAAACATGTCTACAAAGAAAAAATAACAATGATTATATTAATATACATATCTACCAGCAAGTATGGTATAATGAAAGCGTGAAAGCGTGAAAGCATGATACATGATGTAAATGATCATAGGAGGATTTCACCAAATACTTTGCCAAATTTGGCCAAGTCAAAGAATAATAAGAATTTGGATCTATTGAGATGATGGATGCCCAATTAAAAGAGTAAGATCTAAGAAGATAAAAGAGGCCATTATGGGGCTCGTTCAAAGTCATTTGGAGCTTATAAAGAAGAGTCAAAGTGAAGACAAAGGTCAACTCATGGTCAACATAGTCAACAACCCATCAATTATGGATTTGAGCCCAAGATATTTGCATCTAATTCAATATGAGGAACTTAGTCCACAAGTAGTCGAAATATATGAATTGGACTAAGGGGCAGCAAGGAGTATGTATTGGGTTTATTTCTAAGCCCAAGATCCATATTAAAGCTGAATATAGAGTCCAAGATTACATTAGGCCAGCTGTTATGTTTATCTCATTAATTAATGTTAATTTAGTATAGTTAGGATAAGTTTGTTAGCAGACATCTATTTTAATATCCTAGTTTATGAAGGAGAGTTAGTTGTTATCCTAATTAAATTAGGATATTAGTAATTTATTTATTTATTATTCTAATCTGATTAGAATTGTTATCTTATTGTTATCCTAGTTTCATTAGGAGACCAAGAATTATTACTAACCAATCGTTATAAGGAACTTGTTTAGCTTAGGATTAGAAAAGTCTATAGATATATGTAATGAACTCAAATTTGGCATGTTTGATATTTTTTATTCAGAATTTGAATTTTCTACATTCTTGTGAGAACTTTATTTTGAATTTGCTTCTTAATTAAGTTGTGAATTCGTACTTTGATAATTAGAATTATTTGTTGTTAAATAACTAAAGCATTCTAATTCCTTTGGTTTATACTAGATAAATCCTTGGCGAAGATTCCAATAGATTGTTATAGTTCTTGTTAGTTATATTAGCAAGGTTATATCAGTTTGGTACTAGAGCTTAGGCTCTAGTATAAGCTATGTATCCTTTACTGTAATGTTTGTGTATCAATATATAATTATTATATTATTCAAAAGGAATTTGGCAGCAACAAATTCATCATCAACTTTGCATACAAGTGATAAAGAGAAGCCGTAAGATCATCAAAGTTCCATTCAATTGTTGATTGCATCATCTTGTACCAAATTGTGTAAGTAGTAATTTAACCTGTTGAAAACTCAGCACATCTATATATTTTTGTTTATTATCCTTCTTACATCAGCCCAAGTGTCACCTACATCATTCTACCCTTCTACCCCTTCTTTTCACCTGTTATTACAACTCTTGGATTTCGATCTTAAAGAAAACATCCAAAATTCAATCCTTTTCAAAAATTCAAAATCTTTTACCTTACATCACATTATTCAACACCCATACAAGCCAAAATACAAAAAATTTCATGCATAAACATCCCAAAAAAATTAGAATTACCCGAAAAGGCACCAAAATCACATATTGTGATTTAAGCTTCCAAAGGTATTTGGTGTCTTTTAGATTTGTTTAGTTTCATGTTCTTAGCGATATTTAGTTAAAAAAAAGTCAAAAAGTCAAATTTAGTTGTGCTTTCTTCTTATTTTAGCCTAATACTCTATTAAGGTCATAGTTCATTCTTACCATTATTAGATTTAGTTATCAAAGGTCTGAAATTTATAATTCTCTTTAGAAGTAGTAAAAGTTTAGCTCAAATAAGAATTTAAAGGGAATTCTATGTGTGATTGAATTGGTGAGTGCATTAGAGTGATACTAATCCATTTGAGTGAAACACGTGAGGGAGTGTTAGAATAGGAATCTACTATCATTTTTTTATAGGTTTACATTATGGATCCTAAGGAGAAAATTACTTTGGAGATAATACAAGGGATATTATAGAAGGTTATGGTACAATAAGAGGATATGAAGAGTGAAAACTGCAAGGTCCAAGAAAGATTGAAGAGGTTAGAACTAAGTACTCCTAGCTAAACGAGAGACACCAAAAGAAGTCTCTTTGATGATTTAGATGAGGAGGCAGCCGAAGAAGGTTCTACTCATTCCAACAAAGGCAAATCCAAAGATGAGAATTTAGGATCAATTAAGATGGAGATTCTAGCTTTCTATGGAAAAAGTAATCCTGAAGCATATTTAGAGTGGGAGAAAAAGGTAGAGCGTGCATTTGAGTGCTATAACTATACCGAAGAGAAAAAGGTGAAATTGGCAACTATTAAGTTCACTCATTATGCAAGTGTATGGTAGGACCAATTTACCTCTATTAGGCGCAGAAGTAGAGAAGGCCATATTTCTTCATGGTTTGAGATTAAAACCATCATAAGGAAGAGATTTATACCACAACACTACTATAGGGAGTTGTAAAACTGATTACAAAAGTTGAATCAAGGTTCCAAGAGTGTTGAAAAGTATCACTAAGTGATGGAGATGGTCATGATTTGAGCAAACATTAAGGAGGATAGAGAGGCTACCATAGCATATTTTCTTTCAGGTTTGAAACATGAAATTTATAACCTTGTTGAATTATATCATTATATAGATTTGGAGGATATGGAACATATGGTAATTAAGGTTGAAAAGTAAGTAAGGGTAAAAACCAAGGTTATTTCGACTTCAATACCAATATGGAAGTCAAATTGGAAAGGAAACAAGGGAGGTGATATAAGTATAAATAAAGACAAATTTGAACAAAGTAAAAGCAAAGATATCACTACACCAAAAATGCAACCTAGAGAAGAAAATGCAAGCCTCAGGCCCAGCCGTGCACAGTTTTCGCATGGCCGTGCGAGTTTAGTGTGACATTTTAGCACGGGCGTGTGCATTTTTTGCATGGCCGTGTATAGCCTTTTTATACTGAATCTCTTATAGTTTGATGTGTAGCAAGTTATTTATATATATTCTTTAATTAGTTTTTGAGTAGTATTATATGTATGATTATATTAATAATTGCTTATTGAATCGCAAGCTCATTCCTTTGTAATTGTATTTTTTAGGCTCAAATAGTTATAGCAGCTTGAGGTGTTTTCGTCATCAGCTTAGGTGGGTCAAAACAAGCTTGGTGTCAGCATCTCCATCCTTATGAGCATTTACCATTTTGACATTAGGGAATTTTATAATTGAATCATGTTGTTTCAGTATATATATGTAATGTTGTGTACAATTTTAAATGATGTACATTATACAAAATTATTTATAACATATCTTTTGAGGAAATTTTATTATGCCACGTGTTGTTATTTATTTATGGACACGTGTATATGGTACTTTAAGGATGCTATATTAAGTGGTATCAGAGCGAGGATTAGATTCCCTTAGGATATGATAATTGATGCATTCATATCATGCATGAGTTTTAGAAAATATGTAGTTAATGTACGTTGCATATCTTAGGATAAATGAACACCAAGCACTTCGTGTTCACCCCAAAGAGTCGTCTGAGTCAGTTCATAGGCCTTAACAATCTCAACCCCAAGTCCCTCCACCAGCTGCATATCCTTTTATGCAGGAGTTTATTCAGATGATGAGGACTATGGGTCAAAGACCATGAAAAGATAAGGAAGCAAGGTGCAAAAGCCTTTGCGAGTACTACTGATCCCGCAGTAGTTGAGGAGTGGCTCCGAGGCACCGAGAGGATTCTTAATAGGTTTGAATGCACCATTGAGAAGAATGTGAGCTATGCCGTATCCCTATTTGAGCAAGATGCTCTATATTGGTGGGAGACGGTACCGGGAAGTAAGAATGTGTTGATGACCCTGACTTGGGAGGAATTATTGAGAGAGTTTGTAGAGAAATACACACCGGTAGTATACCGGGATATAAAGAAATTGAGTTTCTTGAGTTGAAACAAAATGATTTATCTGTGGCCGACTATAAAGTACAATTTGTGAGGTTATCGAAGTATGCTCCAGAAGAAGTTGCTACTGATGAGTTAAAAAAAACAAGTTTGAAAAGGGTTTGAATTTATATATTCGGGAGAAGATAGCTATAAAACCCCCGACATATAGAGAAGTGTGAAAGACTGCTTTGTGAGCTGAGAAGATGATCATAAAAAGGAATGAAGTAGAGGCCAAAAAAAAGAGAACCACGGGCACATTCACCGCCCCGACTCGAACTGGTAGTAGCTCATCCTTTAGAGGCTTTAATTTTTATAGGAGTGGATTTAGAGGATGAGGCATGAGTCGGTCCAATCAGTTAAGAGGAGGATCTTTTAGCCAAGGATTTAGGAGATTTGATGGCCAAAAGAGACAAGGTAGATCTATAAATGGCGCATTAACTCCCATATGTAATAAATGTGGTAGGATCTACTCGGATGAATGTTGGAATGCTAGACCAAGTGCGTGATATAATTACATTGAATATGGCCACTTCATCAGAAATTGTCTAACAAGAAGAAGCATGGAAGGATCTCAGATGATAGTTTAAAGCAGTGCCGAAGAGAATGTACCATTGGCTAGTCGAGGAAGAGACTGAGGTGGTAGAGGAAGTGGAGCTGGCACTTCGAGTCAAGTAGGATCTGTTGGTCCATCCCAAGACCAAGTAAGGATTTATGCCATCACTCGGTAAGAAGCTCCTGCTAATCCAGATGTGGTCACTAGTATTTTTACTATTTTTGACTATGATACCTTTATTTTGATAGACCCAGAATTTACTTGTTCTTTTATGTCTCATAAGTTTGCATTGAGGGTGCATGGAATAAATGAACCTTTAAAACATAGTTTATGTATTTTTATGCCTGCTGGGGGTGTTATGGTAGTAAATTCATTAATGAAAGCATACCCTGTAGGTGGTGAGACCTTGTATGCAGACTTAATAGTTATTAAACTAGATGAGTTTAATGTTATATTGGGTATGGATTGGTTAGCTAGGCACCATGCTATTATGAATTATTACACTAAGGAGGTAGTTATAGATATGTTAGGGCAGAAGAAGGTAGTTTTGGTAAGCGAAAGATAAGTTATGCATGCATGTTTGATTTCAGCGGTGACGGCATTTCATTTGATTAGAGATGGATGTGAGGCGTATTTGGCTAATATTATGGATATGACCCAAATTAGCTTAGGGTAAGAGATGTATCAGTGGTTAGAGATTATCCTGATGCGTTTCTAAATAAATTGTCAGGATTACCTCTATACTGAGAAGTTGACTTTGAGATTGAGATTGTTCTAGGAGCGACACTGATATCAATTGTTCTGTATAGAATGGCACCTACGGAGTTGAAGGAGTTAAAGAAGTAGCTAGAGAAGTTGTTAGAGAAGGAATTTATTAGACCAAGCACATCACCTTGGAGAGCTCTAATTTTATTTATAAAGAAGAAGGAAGTAGTATACGATTGTGTATTGACTATCAGCAGTTGAATAGAATCACGGTGAAGAATAAATACTCATTGCCGAGAATTGATGATTCGCTTGATCAATTGAAGGATGCGACCGTGTTTTTAAAGATAGATTTGAGATCTAGATATTGGCAACTCCGGGTGGCCGAATCTTCTATTTCCAAGACTACATTCTGAACTAGATATGGGTATTATATGTTTTTAGTTATGCTTTTTGGATTAACAAATGCACCTGCCACATTTATGTCGTTGATGAACAAAACTTTTCAACAGTATCTAGATCAGTTTATGATCATTTTCATTGATGATATTCTTATCTATTCTTCAAGCAAGGTAATAACATCTCTGAACAACTTTGTAGATTTTGAAAGATCAACAGTTGTATACCAAATTCAGTAAATGTGAGTTTTGGATGGAAGAAATTACTTTTCTTAGGCATATAGTTTCGAGAGAGGGCATGAAACCAAATCCATCAAAGATTAAAGATATTATGGAGTGGAAAGTACCTAAAAATATGATAGAGATTCAGAATTTTCTAGGCTTGGCTGGATATTATCAAAAATTTATGAAAGAATTTTTGGTTGTTGCAAGACTTTTAACAAATCTATTGAAGAAGAATGTGCAATTCCGATTGACTGAGATATGTCAAAGGAGTTTTAAAAAGTTAAAAGAAGTCTTGACTACCACTCCAGTGCATACATTGCCAACTGGAGATGGAGGTTTTATAGTGTATACGAATGCTTCAAGACAAGGACTAGGGTGTGAACTTAAGGTGATTGTATATACTTTAAGGCAATTGTGAACTTATAAAGTTAACTACCCTACTCATAATTTAGAGCTAGCTGCTATTGTCCATATATTGAAAATTTGGAGACACTATCTATATGGAGAAACATTTTCCATTTTTACTGATAAAAAGAGTTTGAAATACACCTCCACTTAGAAAGAGTTGAATTTGAGGCAATGAAGATAGATGGAGCTATTGAAAGACTATGATTGCACCATTGAGTATCATTCAGGAAAGGCAAATGTAGTAGCCGATGCTTTAAGTTGAAAAACTATAGAGATTGCGGCTGGAATAATTTATTATGAAAGGAAGAATCTTATGGCATTACACGTAATGCATGTTAATATCGATATTAGGGAAAATCACCTATTAGCTACCTTGCAAGTCAAATCGTCATTGGTGGAGCAAATTGAGAATGCTCAAATAGAAGATGCATACTTAAAGAAGATGAAAGAAAAAGTGGAAGCGGGAATCAATACCGAGTTTGTAATTAGAGAGGATGACATGCTAGTTATTGGCAAGCGTATATGTGTTTTGGATGTCAGAGAATTAAGAAGACATATTATAAATGAAGCACATACTTTTTTTTATGCGATGCACCCCAGAAGTACAAAAATGTATCAAGATTTGAAGCCTTTCTATTTGTGGCCAATAATAAAGAAAGATGTTGCGGAATACATGGCCAAATACTTGACGTGTCAATAAGTAAAAGTTGAAAATCAAGCACCTATGGGAAAATTACAATCTTTGAAGATACTGGAATGGAAATGGGGGAGGATAATAATGGACTTTGTAATTGGGTTACCTCAAACTTTTTGGAGACATGACGCAGTTTGGGTAATAGTTGATAGACTCATAAATTCGTACACTTTCTGCCAATACAACAGATGGATTCTTTAGATAAGTTAGTTATTTTGTATATACCGGAGATAGTGAGATTACATGGAGTGCTATTATCAAACGTGTCGGATAGAGATCCGAGGTTTACATACTATTTCTGGGATAGTCTACAAGGAGTATTGGGAACCAAATTACATTTTAGCACATCTTTTCATCCTCAAACGGATGGGCAATTGGAGAGGATGATTCAAACCTTGGAAGATATAATGAGAGCTTATACTATGGAGTTTAAGGGCAATTGAGATGAACACTTGCCATTGCTAAAATTCGCCTATAATAACAGTTTTCACTCTAGTATTGGAATGGCACCATATGAAGCTCTATATGGAAGAAAATGTCGAAGTCCAATTTATTAGGATGTGGAAGGTTTGAGACAACTCGAAGAACCAGATTTAGTACAAGAAACTATAGAAAAAGTTAAGTGGTTAAAAAATTCTTAAAAGCGGCCTAAGATCGCTAGAAAAGTTATACGGATCGACATCATCGGGAAATGGAGTAGAAGATTTTCTTAAAAGTATCACCATGGAAAGAAATTTTGAGATTTGACAAACATGAAAAACTGAGTCCAAGATATGTGGGGCCTTATGAAATTATTGAAAGGATTGGACCACTAGCTTACAGATTAGCTCTTCCAAGAGAATTGTCTTCCATTTATAACGTGTTCCATGTGTCGATACTAAAGCGATACAGATCAGACCATAGTCATATTATACAAGAGCCAGAAATAGAAATCTCCGAGAAGCTGACTTATATAGAGGAACCAATAGATATTTTAGATCGAAAGGTAAAGCAGTTAAGGAATAAGGAGATTCCGATAGTGATGGTAAAATGGAGTCATCATTTCCCTAAAGAAGCTACATGGGAAGTCGAAGAGCATATGAAATAGAAATAGCCCTATTTGGTCCCAGAAGATGGTGAGTAGTTAATTTCGAGGATGAAATTTCTTCGAGGGGAAAATATAACACCTACCCTTTAGCATACGTATTTATGACGTTTGTATTGTATGTTATGCATAGTGCATAAGTGGACCTTATTTAAGTTAGATATGTGTATGAGTGTAGAAAGAGACCAAATTGTAAGATAAGTTTGGAGTTAATTATCCCAACAGAAAGTTATGGGAATATTGTGCAATATACCATGTTATTAAGGGCCTAAGGAGATATTGTGGAGATATTTAGTGATATTTAATTAGAGTATTTTTATATTGGTTATTAAGTGATAAATATATATTTATTATTTATAGTTAGGCATTTAATATTAAGAAGACTTTAGGGAGGCATTTGTAAGCTTTTGATTGGTAGTTTGTTTTTGTGTATATGTGTATGTGTTGTGGTATAGAGAATTGTAGGGATTTTAAAGAAGAGAATAAAGTGTTTTTCTTATTAGATTTTGAGAGTTTTGATCTTGGTTAACTAGCAATCAATAGAGTTGGGAAGCATTAGAAGGTCTTAAATTCATTGAAGTCCTAACTGGTAAGTTTTACTTGTATATTTGTTGGTTGTAGTTGAGTTTTCTTGGTTCCAATTTTAGGTTCTATCTCCTCTATTTTTAGTCTTATTATTTTTATTATAGCTTGAGCTATAGAGCTCTGAATTGAGAAAGGTTGAATTCTTTGGAAACTTCAGAGAGTCCTTTACAACTTTAATGTTTTGAGCTTGAGTTGAAATTGCTGTTAAACTTATCCATTAGGGCCAGACATTTTACTGCTCATGTTAAATGCCCTGTTTTGCCTGAATGGATTCTAAAATCCATAATTAATTCTATACTTATTCGAATTGAGTAATTTCAATTAGAATTGGTAGTAGACTCATAACCCTAGCTTCGGTAGAAATTTAGGGGTTATTGGTTTTGTGTGTGCATCTTTATGTCATATTGAACTTTGAGCATGTAATTGCACTTTGTGAATTGGGGTGAATTATAATGTTTGATTGTTGAAAGTGGTATACAATTATGTGTAGGAGTTGATAGAGATAGAGGAGACCCTAATCAATAGGGGAGAGCTTTTCTTCTTGAAGGAATTGGAAGCTTTTTGGTAAGTAATTATTAATATAATACTTACATATATTGATTCTCATATAACTATAGTTGTTTAATTATGTTTGGTTATGTACACCAAATATTGTGGCAAGAATGATATATTGTGAAAAATATTGGATAGTTGATTGAGAATGTGATGTGATGAATTGTGAATGTTGGCACCTATTTTGTGCAAGCCACTTGATGTGGTATGGTTATATATGAAATATTGTGAGAATGGTGAAATACATATGCATATTGATTGATATAAGGAATGTGAGGTTTACGTGTGATCGTGGAGACTTAGCTGGGTAGAGAGTCTCCACTGATTGTAAGATCTGAGACTGAGCTGGGTAGAGAGTCTCAGAAGTGACCATTTGTATGAGAATTATGAACATATGAGATCTAAGACTGAGCTGGATAGAGAGTCTCAGAAATAGCCACTTATATTAAAAATATGAATTATACGAGGAATAAAGCAAAAGTGAGCTTTGTGTGCAAAACGTGTGACGATAATTCCAGCCGAATAACTAACATGTATAAACATGCATTGTTGCATTGTGCATATATATTTATATATATGTTGAATATGGATTGAGTATGAAATGTGATTGTGAGGATTATGATTGTAGATTGGTTGAAATGGTGTGATTTGGTGTATATGAGGACCAACAATGTAGTTTTAGTGTTTGGATATCTTTTTGTGATGTTTTGAATGTTGCACATGTTGTTAGACACGGCCATATAGTTTTTATACACATATATGCATATGTACAGATACAAATTTAGAACTTCTTGAATAACCATGTGCCTTTTTGGCACAGCCTTGTGCATCCAGTAAAAAAATGATGGATTCAGGCATGGCCGTGTGGTCTTTTGGCACACGGCCGTGCAGATTCAAGGAGAAAATTTGCCAATTCAAGCACAACCGTGTGCCATTTTGGCATGGTCGTGCATGTCTAGAGAAAAAAAATGCAAGCCTCAGGCATGGCTGTGCAAGTTCAGTGTGCCATTTTGGTACGGCCGTGTGCATTTCCTGTATGGTTGTGCGCATCCTTTTTATGCTAAAACTCTTATAGTTTGATGTGTAGCAAGTTATTTATATATATTCCTTAATTAGTTCTTGAGGAGTATTATATATATGATTATATTAATAATTACTTATTAAGTCGTAAGCTCATTCCTTTGCAATTGTGTTTTTCAAGCTTAGATAGTTAGACTAGTTTGAGGTGCGTGTTTGATAGATAGCTTGAGGTATTTTCGTCATGAGCTCAGGTGGGTCAAGACAATCTTAGTATCGGCATCTCCATTCTCACGAGCATTTACCATTTTGACATTAGGGCATTTTGTAATTGAATCATGTTGTTTCAGTATATATATGTAATGTTGTGTATAATTGTAAATGATGTACATTGTACAAATTTATTTATAATATATCTTTGGCTTAATACATTTGTAAACACCTGAACTTGCCACGATTTATCATTTTGCCACCTGAACTTTCAAGTTTGCTACATAGACACCTGAACTTGCCTATAACATCATTTTTAAATACCTCCCTATAGATGTGGTAACTCACGTGGGATTAATCAATATGGAGCGCGTCAATAAGAAATAACAAGCCCATCTTCTACCTCTTGTTATATGGCTTCTTCCTTTTAATCTTCCTTCTTCATGCCCTTTTTTTTCACAAAAGCTTCCTTCTTGCCGTTTTTTTTTTTTACAAAAGCTTTATGCTTGCTCTTTTTTTTTCATTAGAAAATCTCAAATCAAGAAATGGCATTACAATTAGAAAACGGTGGAAGTAGTGTTTCAGTTAACAATCAAATAACCATTTGTTATTATGATTGTAATGAAGCAGCTATTCTGAAAATGTCCAAAATAGATGCAAATCCTGAAAGACGTTTCTTTGGCTACCCTCGTTTTGGTGTAAGTTCCCTAATCTTGATCTTCATTTAAAAAATTAGGGTTTAGTTAAGAATAAATATACATATGCAATTGACAGGTTCCAGGTGGAAAAAACCTCCGGCAGGATCTAACAAGTGAAGTAACAGTCTTAAAATGCTGCTGTCTTAACCTCCATCCTTCTGGACCAGTATTCCTATAACCAAAATCAAATTTATTCAGTCTATAAAATATAAAAACAAGATACTACACTATTACTAGTTTGATCAATCTATAAACATGATTACAATGCACAATTGAGTAAAGCTACTGACCTGGAGAAATGGGTATGAATCAAAGTATCATACAGAGGCCGCCATTGAATTTTGAGAGAATGCAACTTCTTTCTATACTTAT
>CATIWO010639494.1:0-17613 GCA_949673435.1 Macaranga tanarius
TGTTGTATAGAAGATAGGCGGGAATTTGATAGATGAAATGATAAAATTGAAATTGCTTATTGAAAACAAATCTAACTCTAACAATTGAGATATGATTAGAAGACTTTAAAACAATACATAAATAATGAAATTAAAATATAAAGAAACTATTTTTTAAAGATAATAATACTAATTGAGACAATTTGAACTTATATGGACACTGCAAAAGTTAAGTTTATTTTAAACTAAAAGATATGCAACAAAGAGTTCTAAATAATTATCTATTGCTGCTGCTTTATTTGAATATTTAAAAAACGTGATTAAGGCTTTTGTGCCTTAGTCCATTTTATCAAGACTTGTGATTGTAACTATCTTTCTAATGGTGAAGTTTGGCTGCAGCCTTTTTAATCACAGGATGCAGTATTCATATTCGGTCATTTAAATAAATATTTCATAGTCAATTTTTGAAAAGGAATAAGCCACTTTATTATTATACTTAATAGTATAAAAAGGAAGACAAAACAATCAAAATCGGCAACTAAAACATGGTGAAATAAATATATTTTATTGACATCAATCAGAATTTATATTTAAAAAAATAATAATGTAATATTAAGTTTATCTTATCACATCTCATATCCTCTTTATATCTCTTCATTGTTTCTTAAAATTTACACAAACAAATTTGGTTGGTCTATCTATAAAATAGTATATTTATAACTTTGATTCATATTTTCTTGAATTCAAGTTAATTTAGTGGGATTTAATGGATTCTACAAAATTTTCTGATGAAGTCTTAGAACAAACAAGAATATGGTTCCCTGTAGTATGTAAGTAATTTTTCTTTTTCAATTTTTATAATATTGTTGATGTTATTATGATTAACATGTGCCTTTTTTCTTTTAACAAAACGTTGAAGATGACTATATCAACAACAACAAGGTTAATTCGGTTGATGACGAAATTACCACTGATGAAATAAGAATTGATCAATCTCGATTTCAGAAAAACAACAATGAAGGTTTTTCTTTTTACAATTTCTTTAATTGCATATTTCTTTTATCAAATTATTAAATTTTGTTGTTTTTTTTTTCAGTATTTGTTGATGGTAATATCAATTCAATAAGTATTGATCAATCTCAAATTGAGAAGAAGAACAAAGAAGGTTTTGCTTTTTACAATTTCTTTTCTCTTATTGTTTCTATGATCAACATTATTTAATAATGTTGGTTTCTTTTCTCAGTATATGTTGATGTTGATACCAAAATAACAACCGTTGGTGAATCTCAAAATCAGAACAATAATATTGAAGGTTGTCTACTTTAAATTTCCTTTAAACTTATATTTCTTTTTGCAAATTAATCTAATTGTTTGTTTTTGTTTGTTTTTTTATTTTTTATTTTGCAGTATTTATTGCAAAAAACAACTTAGTAAGGGATTCAAATTCGATCATAAAAATTGAAATTTCTGGGATATGGAATAATAGCTATTGTTGCAAGAAATCAGCAATAGGAGTTGTAGTACATGATATATGCTCTGGAACTTGTATTTTCTTCGAAGAGAAGGTGTTAGCTTCTGATGCTCTACATGCAGAATATCTGGCTTTATATCATGGACTTTGCATAGCACGCAAAAATAATATGAAAGAAGTATTGTTTATGTCTCGATCTCAAGAATTGATTGACAGCCTCAATAATAAGGATCGGCAAAAAAAATTTCTGTGGGTTGATTTGATTGAGTTTTTTAATTATGTTGAAGTATGTAAAGTGTCAAATAGTACGACAATGGTTGCTGATATTATAGCTCGTATGGCATCAAAGACATGTGATGAGCACTTCACATTATAATCTATTAATAAAATCTTAGTTGTTTTTAAAGTAATTTATATGTAATTTCATTTGAATTTATTTGTATTAGATTTGTTAATTGCAGTTTCATTTAATTTATCTTAATTTGTCTTAATTAATTGTAGTTTCCTAACCTAGAATTTTTAACAAACAAGTAAAATCATCCTTGAGCAATTTCTTTGCAGTTGTGAACTTTTTTTTCCTAACCCATAATTTTACATCATCAAGTCAATTCATCTTGAAAAATAGTGCACATTAATTAATATGGTCATATGACCATATAGTATATTAATCATAAGAGGACAACTTCTATGATTATGAGTGAAACCCGAGCTTGGATTAAAGTGTGTAATGGAATTTGAAGTTAACCCAAATGTGGGTTAAATTGTGTAACTATAATATCAGTTTAACCCAATGTTGGGTTACTGATATGTTTAGACCCTACTTCAGAGGCAACTATGAGTGACAAGTTACAAATTAAGATATTAAATTAAATTCTTAAACTCTTACAAAAATTATTGAATCGATTGATTGATTAAATATCATGTAGAAAAAAAATTTCCCAATATTTCTAAAATAATATTCAAAATGATATATATATATATATATATATATATATATATATATATATATATATATATACACACACTGCAGATTACCAAATAGATGGAGATAAAATTGATTATTTGGATGTATTAGTTATTTGGATATTAATAGGAGGGAAGAGAAAAAAAAAGATATAATTTTGTAATTAATTTTATTGTTTATCCAGCCATTCCATGAAAAAAAAAAATTAATACAAAAAAAAATGAAATATTCTGCATTATTTGTTACCCTCAATGAACAAAAAGCACTCCCATCAAAGAAAAGAAATCACTCCCATCTATGCCAAGAAATAAATTCCATTGGAACACAACTCATTATTCTCCTTGGCCAGCAAATTCCTTATTATTTTGATTGTCAAACAAGTACAGCTTCATATATATTTCCTCTTTTTGCAGAATAAACATCATAAAGGCGTGAAATATTTCTTGAGGTTTGTCACTTATTCCATAAATTATCTTATTTTTTTCCTTCTTTGTCATGACTACTTATATCATTTTATTGCTATTATAGGTAATATAATGGATAAAGAATGGATGCAGTGTAAAGATAGGTTGAGTTTTAAATATATAAAGGGAGCCATGGAATTTATCAATTTTGCTTTTGCTCATAATAAACTAGAAGATGTCATCCCGTGCCCCTGCAACAAGTGTAATAATTTTTTGCACAAAAGTAGAGATGAGGTTTGGGATCATTTATTAATGAATGGAATGGTAAAAGGGTATACTAAATGGTTATATCATGGTGAAATTGCCACTGATGAGAAAAACAGTACTAGTGAAGCCGAACTAGAGGAAGGGAATTGTGATGATATGATTGGCCTTGTTCATGATGCATTTGGACATGACACAATAGATGACATTATGGAAGATGTTGATAATCCGAAATCTTTTGACAATGATAATATTAAATTTGATGGTTCTAAGTCTAAGCATGTACATCCACTTGAGCATAATAAAGAAGCCTCAAAGTTTTATAAGTTGTTAGAGGATGCTCAATGCCAACTTTATCCAGGTTGTGAAAAATTATCAAAATTGTCATTGATTGTGAGACTATTTCAAATTAAGTGCCTTCATGGATTGAGTGATAAAGCAGTTAATGCTACATTGCAATTGTTTAAGGAGGCACTTCCTGCTGGTGAAACCTTACCAGAGAGTTTTTATTTAGCCAAAAAAATGATTCATGATTTAGGCCTTAATTATGAGACTATAGATGCTTGTGAAAATGATTGTATGTTGTTTTGGAAGGATCATGCAAATGCTGATAACTGTTTGGTGTGTGGTGAGAGTAGATGGAAGATTGATGATAATAATAGAAATAGTGGGACTAATCATAGTAAAAAAGGAAAAAAGATTCCAAGAAAGGTACTGCGCTATTTCCCTTTAAAGTCAAGACTTCAGAGGTTATTTATGTCATCAAAGACTGCATCTGACATGACATGGCATCATTATCAACGTCAAAAAGATGGGGTACTTAGACATCCTGCAGATTCTGATGCATGGAAAACTTTTGATATGTTAAATCCAGGCTTTGCTAAAGATCCTCGTAATGTTAGACTTGGATTAGCGACTGATGGTATCAACCCTTTTGGTAATCTCAGTGTTTCCCATAGTACTTGGCCTGTGGTTGTCACAGTATATAATTTACCTACTTGGTTATGTATGAAACAACCATATTGCTTGTTATCTTTATTGATACCTGGACCAAAAGCTCCAGGGAATGATATTGATGTATACTTGCAACCTTTAATAGAGGAACTGCAGGAGTTATGGTATTATGGTGTTAATTCTTATGATGCTGCAAAAAATGAGAATTTTTTTATGCGTGCTGCACTTTTATGGACTATAAATGATTTTCCGGCATATGCATATTTGTCAGGATGGAGTACTAAGGGAAAGTTGGCTTGCCCATGTTGTAATAAGGAAACACCTTCTATCAGGCTAAAATATGGGCGGAAGTTTTCTTACATGTGTGCTCGACGATTTTTATCTATTAACCACAGATGGCGTAAGGATAAAAGATCTTTTGATGGGAAAGAAGAGACAAGAACTGCACCTAAGTATTTTTCTGGAGAGGAAGTGTTAAATCAGTTGTCTAAAGTCAAACGGGTAACATTTGGCAAAATTATGAAACATAAAATCAGTGACAAAGATAGAGAGGTGGGGCTTAATTGGAGGAAGCAAAGTATTTTTTTCAAACTTCCTTATTGGAAGAAAAATTTATTGCGGCACAATCTTGATGTCATGCATATTGAAAAGAATGTATGTGATAATATCATTGGCACATTGTTAGACATTGAAGGTAAGAATAAGGATGGTTTGCATGCTCGTCTTGATCTGAAGGAGATGGGAATACGAAGAAAACTACATCCATATCAAAAGAATGGAAAGTGGTATTTTCCAGCTGCATGTTACACTTTAACCCCGAGAGAGAAGCGTAGTATATGTAAGTTTTTAAAATCTGTGAAGGTTCCTGATGGCTACTCATCTAATTTATCACGATGTGTTAAATTAAAATGCCATAAAATTTCAGGGCTCAAGAGTCATGATTCTCATATTCTTTTAGAACATCTTTTACCTTTGGCAATTCGTGGGGTTATGCCTAAAAATGTGTATGATGCTGTCACTGAGTTGAGCATATTTTTCAGAGAGTTATGTTCAAAAGTGTTGAAAAAAGATGTATTGGAACGCCTTGATTCTCAAATTCCAATAACATTATGCAAGCTAGAGAAGATATTTCCTCCATCATTTTTTGATATTATGGTAAATTTAGTAATACATCTTGCAACTGAGGCTAAATTAGCTGGACCGATACAATATCGTTGGATGTATCCTATTGAGCGGTACGTATTATATTTCATATGTACAGGTACAGGTTTATTTTTTTTTTGAAAACTTATAAGTGTGTGCTCATATGTACAGGTTTTTGGGGAAATTAAAATGTTATGTTCGAAATAAAAATCGGCCGGAAGGTTCCATTGCAGAAGGATATATTGTGGAGGAAAGTTTAATCTTTTGTTCAAGATACTTGCATGGCACTCAGACTAAATTGAACAAATTAAGAAGAAATTCTGAAGATGCTCATGTAGATTCATATAATGGGTTGTCAGTGTTTGCAGAAAATGACTTTACTCTATCAAAAGAAACACCTAGATATCTTGAAGAAAAAGAACGAAGACAAGCCCATAACTATGTATTGAAAAACTGTGAAGAAATACAAGATTTAATAAAGTGTGATTTAACTATATTTTTTATATTTTCAATTATTTGTTTATTATTATTTGTTTATTGTTTTCTCATCTATTTTACAGGGAATATGAGCAGAGCCAGAGCATGCATGATGATAATTTTCAAGATTGGTTTTATAAACGAGTCAGTATTTACTATTATATTATGCTCTTTAAATTAAAATTATAAAATATCATCATTTATTGATTTTGAATTTTCAAATGCACATTTTAACAGGTTATACAATTGAAAAAAGCAAGAGATGCTCGAGCAAATGAAGAACTTGTTTCTTTAGCACGTGGTCCATTGAAGGGTGTTCAACGATTTAAAGGGTATGTCATAAATGGCTTTAGATTTCACACCAAGGAACTTGAAGCAAAAAGGTCTAAGCAAAATAGTGGTGTTTTAGTGAAAGGGGTGATGGAGAACAAATATATAGACTATTATGGAGTTTTGACAGAAATAATAGAACTACAATATGTAAAAGATAAAAGGATTGTTTTATTTAAATGTGATTGGTGGGATGTTGATAATGTTGGAAAAAGCGTGAAGAAAGATAGACATGGCTTTGTTAGTATCAATACTGGTTTTAAGTTAGTTACAGATGAACCATTTATACTTGCATCTCAAGCAGAGCAAGTATTTTATGTTGAAGATGGTTCTAATATTGATTGGCATATTGTTTTGAGAGGTCATTCTGAGAACTTTTATAATTTCCCAGTAGATGTCATAAATGATAATAAGTCTTATATTGGTGAAGAAGCTTTTCAACAAGATGTCTCGCTTATTGGTGACAATTATCCAAATATGTTTGTGGAGGAAAGTGATAGTATTGATTGGCAGCGGATGGATATTAATGATTTTAGTGTTGAAATGGATGGATGTGATGGTCTTGTTGAAGGAATTGATTTTGATTCTGGAACTGAAGATGAAGACTTTTTGTTATAGAAAGTTCAAATCCAAGCAGAGCAAGTATTTTATTCTGGAACTGAAGATGAAGTTGATGCTATGGCGCAGGGAGAGTTAGATTTAACAGAGGCTTTTCAAGGTGTTTGATGAAGATGCTGATGGGTACATTTTTGCACACGAGCTGCAAGTTGTGTTGAGGAAAATGGGCATGCCTGAAGCTAAAGAACTTGAAAGAGTGCAGCAGATGATCTGTTATGTGGATTGTAATCACGATGGCCGCGTTGATTTTTTTTTGCTAAAAACTGATTTGTGCCATTTGCTCTTGTAAATTCTCAAATGGGAGTTCTGGGCATTAAATACATTTTGAAATGTGATGTGGATCTTTGTTGAAGCATTTGATTTAAGAGATTTCTTCTTGGATATCATTCATTGACGCTGTATTTTCATTCCCTATGCGTTTACTAAATGACCTGTAAACCTTTTAGATTAAAAAAAAAAAAAAAAAAAAAACCCACTTCTGTTTGCAAGATGAATGAAGCAAATTAAGTTCTTTCCATGCAGGTTCTTCAAACTCCCCTATCAAATTTTCCTTTGTTAATAGTTTCCGAACATTATAGGTGGATGAATTTTGACTTTAGAAGCCTTAATTATGTATCTCCTTTTTTGTAATTAAGTTATTAGTTCAACCAATAACTGGTGAATCAAATTATAAAAGTTTATTTTTTTAATATACGAAGTCATGTTAAATTAATTGTTTATATATATATATATATAAAGATATTATTTATTTATTTATTGTTATCAAATCAAAATATCAGGTTTAACACCCTCCTACCCCTTTCCAACGAAAAAAAAAATGTAAGCACATTGAATTAGACATTAATTTATTTTTATTTAGCACATTGAATTAGCCATGAATTTAATATTTGTGGCAAAAAGTCTAAATGATTTAGCCACAAATATATTTGCTTTTGAAGCTAAAAAATTATTTGTTAGCCACAATTTTAAATATTGTGGCAAAAATTTTAATTTTAGCTACAATTTAAATCAAGTTATGGCTAATTAATATTATCAGCTACAAATTTAATTTTGTAGCTAATTACTTGTGGCTAAATATATAATAAATATTTTTAGCTACATAATTTTAATGCTTGTGGCTAATCAAATTTTTGTTTGTGTAATTAGCTATGCAGTTATAATTTGTGTGGCTATAAATTATATTTAGCTACAATTTTTATGTTTGTGGCTAAGTTTTGTAGCTGTATGTGGATTTTGTAGTAGTGAATACCTTATTAATTAATGGTAGCAAAGTCGTGTGCCCGCGCGTTGTGCTGGCTGTTTATTAAAATATTTTTTTATTTATTGATATATTTTTATTAGTAAAAAATTAAAATTATTTTTGAATAAACATAAATAATAATTTTTATATAAAGTGTTTATATATATTTAAAAATAAAATAATGAAGACTTTTAACTTGATTAAATATAACAAATAAAAAAGAAATTGAGAAATGTAGTTTGTTATATTTTATACTATAATAAATTTATTTATTATACTAAATATTTAAATCAAATGTACTATATTTAAAACATATTAATATATTTTGGAGACTAACTTTATAATTTTTTCAAGAAAATCTAAATGTTAAGATTTTTACTCTTATTTTACTAATGAATTTCTCATTCATAACAAATATTGAAAAAAAAATTGAAATCTATTTTTTTTAGCATTGGTACAGTAGCATGTATTTTGTTGAGTTACTTTCTTGCATTTTCGACTCTGGTTATGCAGCAGATATCTTTTTCCTTTGTTTCATCTATATGCATGGTCATTCATATTTATGATGTAAATTGTATCTATATATATATATTTTGCAGCTTCCATTAATCGTTATGGTCTCTAAATATCTATCCTTTTATTGTATGTTATTTGTTGCCCACATCAAAAGAGAGCCTACGGATTTCCATTATTCTTGAGAAATTACAGTTTGACATCTTTTATGATCGAGCAATATTTTTATAAATTTTTTCGAAGTTTATATTTTGTATAAATTTTTTCCAAACAGTAATACATTTTAGATACTTTTTATATTATAACGAAGAAACAAAATTATGCAAAAACTTGAGATTACTAATTGGAAGGTAGCATTAGTGTTGTTTTGATTTATGTCATCATATGGAGTAATTATTGGGACATTAGAGCATGTGAGTCATGCCAAAGCAGAGATAAAAATGTAAAAAGCACAAAAACATTGCTTAAATAAGCATCGCAACTCAACACAGATCTTTTTTTATAGCTTTTTCCTTTTCTTCTTTTTTTTTTTTCTCCTCATTCTCTCGTAAAACCTCCTTTCTTTTGATAGTGATTTTGGGAGGTGATTTTAGCCATTTTTGGCCAAAATCACCTCATTTTCTCTCATTTTTCTTATATTTTGTTCATAAATAAGTTATATATCATAGATCTATGTTTTTTTATAGCTAGTGCCTCCTTCTAGTGAGGTTATATTGCAGTGAAGCTTCTGTCATTTATAGTCAGTTAGAGTTCTTCCTTCTTTAGGTAGAGGAAGCTTAGCATGCTGGCTATATGTGATCTCTTGGATGGGGATCCCTAAGATGGTAGAGTTTCTTCCTTATCTTAGTGCTCTTGATTTTTCTTCTGGTGACAGCCGATTGTAGGAGGAATGCAATACTCCTATTGGTTCCTGTATTCCTAATGCAATACTCCTATTGGTTCTTGTAAGCTCTTCTTAAAGTGAATGTAATATTCATTATGATTAAAAAAATAACAATAGTGCAGGCGGCGGGGTTCAGCGCGTGCCCAAGTGTCCGGCGACCACGGCACTATGCGGGCTCAGGGTCCACTAGGAATACAACTTGGACATTTTGACAGGCTTTGGTTGGAGAATGGAGTCGCTACCCGGGTAAAATTTGGAACACTTTTACAGCAACTGGATCCCACGGAGGGAGCCCAACAGCCGTCCTCAGAGATTGGATTCGAAAACTGGGTATGTGCTTTTGAATGGTCCACCCAATCTTGCGATCGGCCTCCGTTTGTGTTTTATATTTTATTATTTTTAATTATTTAATTATTCCTTTAATTACATGCAAATGGCTGTTTTAATCCAAACAATTTCAAATTTTACAATTTAATCTAAGTTTGTTTATTAGTCCATTTTCATGCAAATTGGTCCTTGAATTATCACATCCATATATTCACATACATCATCACAATTTACAATAAAATAATCAAACAGATAATTAAAACAACATAATAAAAACACATGCAAAGAAAGAGGGAGGAGAAAAGAGTTATAACCCATTTCATGCAAATAAATATAATAAATAAATAAAACACAATTTAATTGGACTAAAACTCAAAATTAAATTTAATAGCCCTTGGGCTATTCAATGTTTGGGCCTGCAATACCAATTAATAGTTAATTTTTTCAAAGAATAATAAACAACCTACAAAAAAAAATATAACAAAGTTAGTGCAAAATAATTAATAATTAAATTCTAGCTAGATGCATATTAATATATATTAAAAAATAAAATTAAATCTAAAATTAATAAAAATACATTACAATATCAAATAACCCAATTATATTAACCATAAAACAAACAATTAATTAATTCACAAATCCCTAGTTAATCAAACTATCATCAATTAATAATAAATAATAAACAAAAAAAATAAACATATTGCATAAAAATAAATAGGCCAAGAATAAAATAGCAACTAAAATAAAAGAACAATAAAATAAATCAAACAAATAAATAAAGACAAATAAAAATAAAAATAAAAATGCTAATTGAATACAAAACAAATGAAAATGCAACAAAATAATAAGAATTAAAAAAAAGAGAAAGAAAAAAAAAGGTGCACGACAACAGTGAAGAAATAATTTTGATTTGGTTGATGGGCCATTTAAATTAAAAAAAAAAAAAGTAAGTGCAACAGTGCGTTGCCAAAACAATTTGAAGCAACAGTGTCGAAGCACTGTTCCCAAAAAAATAAAATAATAAATAAAATAATAAGAATTAAACAAATAAATAAGTACACAAAAAAAAGATAATAAATATGCAACAATGTAAAAAATAAAAAAATAAAAAAAAATAAAAATATTTTTTTATAATTGAGACTAAAATAAAAAATCATGCAATTAACATAATTCAAACAACTAAATTCATCAAAAAAAATAATTCAAAAGACAATTAAAATCGACAAAATATGAGAAAAAAATAAAAAAGAGATTAAAAAGATTAATGTAAAAATAGATTTGCCCTCAGAAGTGTAATGATGAACATAAGCCTCCAACAATACAAAGTTTAATTCCACCCCTTTGGTATGTAGTTCATGCCTTGGGTTTTCTTTTTCTCTCTCTAGCCTTTTCTTTTATAGGGTTTTTTTTTCTAGCCACCCTCTCCCTTCTTTTTTCTCATAGCCCTTTTTTTTTTCTAGCCTCCACCTTCTTTCTTTTTTTCTTTCTAGGGTTTTTATTGTAGCCACCCTCTCCTTTTTTTTTTCCTCTAGCTATTTTTTTTTCTAGGGTTTATTTTCTTTCTTTTTTATAGAGGTTTCTCCTCTATTAGGGTTTTGATAGGTTTTAGGTTTGATTTAGTTTAGGGCTTTAATGGGTTGCAGGTTATTTGGGCTCTGGTGGGTTTTAGTTTGATTAGGCTGTAGGCTATTTGGGCTCTGATGGGTTTAGTTTAGTGGGTTTGGAAGGTGTGTTTGGGTCTCTCAAAATTGTGCCAGACTCCAATTCCTTTGCATATTGGACTTATTTGTCATTTTTTCATCATTGGGCTTTTACCTCGCTGGCCGGACTAAAATTATGTGTTTCCAGTTTGTCCCCCTGCTTTTCAAAAATCGAAATGCAAGCAATGTAATGAGATTTGTGAAAAAGTATATGCAAGCATTACAACAATCCATGAAAAACAGAAATAAAGACAACGAGGAAAGATTCCAATCTTCGAGGTAAAATAAAGAAAGTCTCGTATCTCATCTTCGGGGTACAACCCGAGAGGTGTAAATTTATCCCCGTCCAACCTTGGTGTTCGAACCAAGAGGATATTCTTGAATCCTGAGATTCGATTTGGGCACCGTCATCCTCGGGGTACAACCCGAGAGGTGTGGTTTTGTCGTCATCCAACCTTGATGTCTGAACCAAGAGGCTTCACTTCGGGGTTGCCATCCAACCTCGGTGTCCGAACCGAGAGACTTCACTTCGAGGTTGCCATCCAACCTCGGTGTCCGAACCGAGAGGCTTCAATTTCGGGGTCGCCGTCCAACCTTAGTGTCCAAACCAAGAGTCTTTTATCTGAGGTAAATGCCTTATCACCACCGCCGATGTCAGGCAAAATGAATGAAATAAGTGAGTTAAATGCTTTATCACCACCATCGATGTCAGGCAAAACGAATGAAACAAGTGAGTTAAATGCCTTATCACCACCACCGATGTCAGAAAAAATGAATGAAACAAGTGAGTTAAATGCCTTATCACCACCACTGATGTCAGGCAAAAAACAACAGAGTTAAATGCCTTATCACCACCACCGATGTCAGGCAAAACGAATGAAAATAACTGAGTTGAGCCTTATAGCCACTTCGGGCGTTAGGCAAAAAAATGAGTGAATTGAGCCATATAGCCACTTCGGGCGTCAGACGAGATTAACAAATATGAGCCATATAGCCACTTTGGGCATTAGGCGAAAATAGATGAAATGAGCCATATAGCCACTTCGGACATCAGGTAAAAATGAATGAAAAGAGCTGTATAGCCACTTCGGGCGTCAGGCAAAAATATAAGAAAAAGAGCGGTTGTCAACAAACAACTGAGCTGATGCATGTATGATTGTAATGCTAAAAAATAATTTTAACAAACATAACTTCATGTAATGCATGTATGCATGATATTTAAAAGCAAGTTTTACAAAACAAGCGACTAGTCAAACACCTCTTCTATTTTAGAGCTTATCTTGGGAAATTGGTTTCCTCTTCTATCATAGAATCTAAATTTAAAAAATTAAGTCTATCACATAATACCATTGAAACCAGTATTATCAGAAACAAAACTCGAGACCCTCCATGGTTAGACCGGGATGATGATACAATAAATACCTCTTGGCTTGATGGCAGTCTAAAAGTATTTATTTGTTACAAAACTATAACGATCATAATCAATGTGAAAGAAACACTTCATCTACCCTCATTAAAATTTTGCCACACTTTAAGTCCACTTGATTGCCCCCCAGCTTGAAATTGCAACTATTTTTATTTTTATATTCCCTCTTTTGCCTAGGCCGCCTTCTTTTGAGAGTTTTCGAACCTAGCTAATTTTTTTTATTTTTTATTTTTCCTCTTTTGCCTAGATTGTTTTCTTTCTGAGAGTTTTCAATTTAGCTGGGTGATTGTAAAATTATACTGATAATTAACCCTTGTCGATCAGCTTGACTGCCTGATATCTATGCTGCTGTGATGTGCTCGTTACTTATTGCTGACTTGATACTCATATGACTGATTGTTTGATGTATGTATTGCCACTTTAACTGCTGATCATATGAATTTACTGCTGATTCACAAAAATCCATATCTGACACTTCATGTGCTAATATCACGTCAATCATGCTCATTCTATATGATTTCTAATTCGTTACAATTGTGCACATTACATTATGCTTCTTATTGACCAGCCTCTTGCAGGTTTTCTGGTCAACTATTTTTAGCTCACAATGATTTAAGACAAGTTAGTAAAGATAGGTGTTGGAGGAAAATTTTGATTTTGGTTAAGGTAAATATGAGAAATTTTCAATAGCTGCTCAAGGATTTACTTTCTCAAAGATAGGTGGCATTAAGGATTTTTTTTCCTTATTTCACCTCCTTCCTCTTCTTTCTTTCATTTTCTTTTCTTTTCTTTTTTTCTTCTCTTTATTTTCATTTCTTTCTTCATGTTTTCTTTTCCATTTCCTTTTCCTTTTTTTTTTCTTTTTCTCCTTTTTCATCTTGTCTTTTTTTGTTTTTCATGATTTTTTTTTATTTTTTCATTTGAAGAAGGTCGATGCAAATGAGAGGTGAAATGTTTGATGCCCAAAGGAACATTGAAAGTCAATTCTGACATTTGGCCATTTTTATTCACTGAGGTTTTTTTTTTTCTTTTTTTTTCTTATTTTGTCTCTCTCTCTCTCATTCAAGCATAATATAGTGTGCACAGTCATAAAAAACTTATAATCATATAAATCAAACAATCAGACATTCATTAACATAAAAATGGAAAAGTTGTAACAAACATTATTTACTACAAGCGTAGGAGACAACAATAGTCAATCATCAATGTCCAACTGAATATCACCCTCAATTTGTACACTAAAGCGGTACAACTCCTCAAAATTCGTGAAGCCCATATTATTTAGCTTGTCAGTAATAGGCGGAATGCAAGCTTTTGCAGCTATGGACAATTGATCTGATTATGCATGTTTATGCTTCATTAGAGTCAACTTTCCTCTCCATATATTCAAGAAGCTTGTGAAGGATTCATCAGGCTCCTGCCTTATATTCTGCAATTCTTTGAGGGCGACTTCAAAATGAAAATTCAGCCCATATTACTTGATAAAAGTTGAACAAAGCTCCTTCCAGCTCTATTGAACATGTGCATCCAATGTGTAATACCACTTAACAACGGCTCCGGTTAAAGACAATGGAAATTGCTTGACAATTTGTGCCTTGGTCAGACCGATGGATTTTATGAAGGCGATATACTGTCGAAGGTGCAAGTGAGGATCATCTTTCCCATCATACTTCTTGATGTCAGGAAATCTGTATTTTTGGGGCAAACTGTGGTTCATCTTCCTCCAGATCTAGGTCGATGAAATCATGGTTGAGTCCAAGCTTCTTTATTGCAGCATGTAGCTGATTCATCTGCTTTTTTCATATCCTTTTTCCATTCGGGTTCAGCTGAATTCTCTGCTACTTTTTGTTCTCCTTTGTGTGGTTCACCAACTATGGTTCTGGTTTCAAAATCCTCTTCCACCATGGGCCTCTTTCCGAACATCTCAGTAAACACCTCTCTGCACATTTGTCACACCTCATCCCTGAGTTCTTTTAACATTTCTTGTCTGAAGAACTTTGGATCAAAATTAGAAGGTCCCGACATTCTATTTTTCTTATAGTGTAGTCCCAACTGACTAGGTGAATTTTTAATATTAGTGGACCGAATCTCCCTTGACTTGCTTCCAAACAGAAGAGACTTCTGACTATAAATAAATGAGTTTTAAAAGTAAAGATGACTGACATATATGCATGAAATATAAATAATTTTTTTTTGCAAAGAGTTTACAAAATACATAAATTATAAACACACACAAGTCTCAATAATGCAGCCTTCTAACCTTATTCCTTCCACACACGTATTCAAAGTGAGTCTCTTATCCTAAAATTTTTGGTCTGGGTTTTGATCATCATCGAAGGATAACAAAATCGATGTACATGCATAAGCTCTCGAGATGGAACAAACAAGTAGCATATCTCTTCCATAAAACCAAAGTCTAACATAACGGGCCATGATAGAAGGATAAAAGCCCAATCTAAAATGGCTCATCATTATTAGGCTTGGGCTTTATGAATGAGACTACTATATGGCAACAAAACACATGCATTTAGGGAAATCTTAGGGGTAGTTGCAAGGGTACTATATGAGCTGAGTCTTGGGTAAGGTTAAAGGTTCCCACAGTCTATTATATACTCTTTTCCATCTCCTCATTCAAGGGTCTGAACGACGTACTTGATGTACTGCACTGTGAGTGACAATAGCTATATACTCCACCACCAGGTTTGAGTAAAATACAGACAATAAAGCAACAACCATTGTCGGTTTAATTGGGACTATGTGCATAGTATGTGAAAATTGTGTAGTGGATGAAAATGCAGAAGGAATTACTAGATAATTAAAAATAATAAAATACAAAACACTGGAATCAGTTTCTCTATCCCCAGTGGAGTCGCCACTGTAGGCGGCGGGGTTCAGCGTGCACTCAAGTGTCCGGCGACCACGACATTGTGCAGGCTCAGGGCCCACTAGGAATACAACTTTTTACCTTGATAGGCTTAGTTCGGACAATGGAGTCGCCACATGGGTGAAATCCGGGAGCATTTTTACAACAACTGGATCCCACGAAGGGAGCTCAGCTGCCGTTCTCAGAGATTGGGTCCGGAAACTGGGTATAGGTTTTTAAATGGCCCACCTGACCTTGCGATCAGCCTCCGTTTGTGTTTTATATTTTATCATTTTTAATTATTTAATTATCCCTTTAATTACATGCAAATGGGCCTTAATCAATTTTCAAGTTTTAGTTTTAGCCCAAGTTATTAATTAGCCCATTTAAATATAATTTTAGACCTCGATCCATGTATCCACATACCATTCTATAATTCACAATAAAAATAATAAAAAATAAAAAAATAATAAATCATACAAATATAATTAAAAGCACACACAAAGAAAAGAGGGAGGAGAAAAGCGTTACAACCTATATTTACATGCAAAAAAAAATAATAATAAATAAATCACAATTTAAATGGACTAAAGCCCAAGATTAAATCTAATAGCCCGTGGGCTATCTAATACATAGGCCTGCAACACAAATTATTGATTAAATTTTCCCAAATAATATCCTACAAAAAAATAACAAAGTTAGTGCAAAATAAAAATAATTAATACTTAAATTCTAATTAGATTGCATATTAAATAAAATTAAATCTAAAATTAATTAAAAAATGATTCACAATAACAAATAATCTAATTAAACTAACAAATAATTATTTAATTAATTTTTAAATCATGCAAGTCTAATTAAATTAATCATCGTTAATTAACAATCAAATAAGAAATAAAATGACAAAATAAGAAATTTCACAAAATAAACAAAAAATAATTAGATAAAAAATAAATAAAATGAAAATATGTTAAAATATCAAATAAATAAAAAAAGAAAAAGAAAAAAAATAAATTAAAAAAACGCAACAGTGCATAGCATGTCAACAGTGCCATGTACTTTTGCAAACAAACAAATATGCATTTGATGGCTGATGAGCCTGATGGCCCATCAGCCTCATTTTTTTTTAAAAAAAAAAAAGTTAACATGAAAATAACAAAGAAAATAAAAATTATTTTTTTTATTTTTTTCTAAATGACAATAAAAATAAAAATAAAAAAACACAGATCTGAATTAAATTGTTGAAAAATAAATTCAATTATAATTCATATAATCATGTAATCATGTTTTACAATATAGTTTAAATCAAAAAATTAAGAGAAAGAAAATACTTATTATGAAAGTGGATAGCCCTTAGAAGCTCCTTGATCCCACCGTGTAAGATTGAATCACAAGCCTTTTTATCAAATTTTTTCTTTTCTCTGCGTATCTTTTTTTTTTTTATTCTCTGTCAGAAGCTTTTTTGTTTTTTTACGTGTTTTTTCTCTCTCTCTTTTCTTTTCTTTTTTCCTGGCTTTTATAAATAAAAATTCTCTCATATGTCAATGTTTTATTCTAAATCAATCTCTCTTCAAATTATCTTTATCACCAACTTTATCACATATTATATTTATTAAATTAGGATTAAATTGAGATAAATCATTTGAATCAGCTGGACTTTAAACCTTACATTGTTGGACTCATTTTTCTTGGGCTTTCATCATTGGGCTTTTGCGTCGTGGGCCGGGTCAGACCATGTGTCCACAGTAATGCAGAAATAAAAATATATAAGATCACTTGATAAAAAGGTGATAATTTTTATCAAAATTAATGAATAAAAAAAAAATTATTTGTTTAACTTTTCATATCAAATATAAATATAAGAATGTTTATTATATTCTTGGTAAAAGGATAACTCATAAAATTTATATAAACAGATAATAAAATTTTATATTCATTCAATTTAATTTGAATCATAGTATAAAGTAGCAACTACTTTCAGTAAATTAAATTTGAATTCAAGATTTTGCATTTTTTATCCATTAATTATTGAAACCAAATGTTTTTAGTAATTTTTG